>VZRZ01008246.1:264827-321641 GCA_013398175.1 Climacteris rufus
TTTTTTTTTTTTTTTTTTTTTTTTTACTGCAGGCTCCAGAGTTACTTCAACTTCAGGAGGAGTTTTGCAAATACTTAAACCTCAAGAGCCATTGAAAAGCTGAAACCCACAGCTGATCTGGGAATTCATTTGATATCTCAGTGCAAAACTGAGAGGTAGCAGCCCCATAAATATAAACCAAATAAAAATTTTAAACAACCCCACAGGGAGCAAAGCTATTGGATGTTACACTGCTTGGTCACATTGTCTTCTCATGGCATGCGAGTTAAACGAATTTCGTTGCAATTCTCTCTGGAAAGTTCAAAGCCAATTTAGACTAAGGACTGAGCCAAATGCTCAAGATACCATTGCTTATTCTGCATTAACTGAGCTTCTGCCTTCCCCTTCTCAGGCTGAAGTCTATGCTAGCAAAGGCACAGAGAGACTAGAGCCCTATCTAAGGTACATTGAGCCAGCTATGGCAAACAAGCACCGAGGCTGTCAGATAATTTGATTAATGATCTTTCTCTGTATTTCTCAATCTAGTTCTCAAGCAGAGACTTTGCAGTGTGCCCTGAGTAGTACATAACATGAGGTGATAGGAAAAACATAATTGAGAATTCAAGGAGTGGTCAACTATTACCGCGATGCCCCGTTATTTCGGCTTATCCCGGTAATCAGTCGAGACGCAGAAATAATGAGAGCTGGAGTCCGAAAGTTCTTGTTCAGAGCAAGGGCGGAAAGGGGGGGAAACCCCTTTCGTTTAATTCTTATATACACTTTTAGAAATCACAGATCATTGGAGAAAATTAACACTTCCGTCTCTAACGATATTGGTTAAAAGAAGTGTCCGTCAAAGGGATCTGTGTCCATGGGAAAGGAATGTAAAAAGATAATTTTTACAACAACATAGCTATGTTTACAGAAATCGTCCTTGAGACTGTCTAACAGAGAAAACTAGCTATTTTACAGTGAAAAATGGGCAACAGTCAACCAAGGTTCTGTGTTAGCAGAACAGAGTTTAAGTGTACTACCATAACAATATTGCTCTTGATGAAGACTGAGTAACACTATTCCAGTGTTTCCCCTTAGGAAGGAATGAATGTCCCATATGAAGAAAAGTGCTTACTGTGGTGAGGCCAGGGCCAAGGCCATAGAACTGCTTGTGCCAGCACCTTGCTGGCACAGGGATGCTGTCTCTAGTGCTTCAGTTCCCATACATACTACAGTTCAGGAATATGGCACAGAGCCTTAACTTTTCATCTTTCCTACACTTTAATGTTAAAAATGAATGCATCTGAGTAGTAAACAGGAGGTGAAAAGGGCAGGGGAATCGGAGGTGGGGGGAAGACACAAATGACACACCACTGTATATTATGGTATATAAACTACAGTGATTTCTAATTACTTTTAGTATTCATATATTCAAATCTTCTCTGGAAATTGTCCTCTTTTCCCCAAGTGTAGTTTCTTCTCGTAAATTCCCCTTCAGTACAAAACAGATATAACTCCCAGTCATGTGTGCCCTCAAACTTTTAAGTAAAAAGGACAGAACAGGGCATAACATCCATATAAAAATATCCTTATCACCCTACAGAAATCTGGTGCCCTTTTATTATTATTATTATCAGTAATTTCAGCAGCACCCAGATGTTCACAACCCTTTATAAGCAGAACTGAAGAGCCAATGGGGAAAGAGGCTCCTCTGTTTTCACACAGTATGTACTCCAGGGAGCAGCTTTTGGCTTGAATCAAGGTTTATGAAACTGTCAAATGAAAGCAAGATGAGGTACAACACCTACAGAAGCTCTAATCTAATCTTTCATCCTTGCAGACACACACACAAACTAACATCTTTACAAGCTATTCTTGAAATCAATGTTACTTTGCCAATATGCAATTTAAAAACCATACTCAGCTAACCATCGATGAGAGAAAAAGATCAGTGGCCTATCCAGCAATCACTTTCAGAGGTCAATAAAAGGCAGTTAAGCAGACTAAAAGCTTTAGTAACAGTACAGCTTTGTTACTTGAGGCAATTTGTTTTGCAGTAACAGGTGTTATACTTCAAGAGTAAGCTATGTCTAAATGTCAAACATGATAAGCAATATATACCCATACCAGCACATTTCCTCTACAGCTCAAGCAAAACCAGCAAGAGCATTTACCTGGTGACCTGTGAAGAACCTCAGTCTTACCAGATTTTGCAATTTCAAGACATAATACAGAAAAAGTTCACGCAGCTGCATCACAAAAGAGGATGTATTTATGTATGCATATATACATATATGTGCACATCTGTACCAGCCAAGATGTACACTACAAATGCAAAACAGAAGTGCATCTGCTTCTCATTGTGGTCTGTACATTATCAAGATTTTCCACCTCTGGAGGCAGCTGATGTATGACAGAGCTCCTGAGGTTAAGCTTTTGTTTTGTTAGCTTTATACTTCAGTTGCTAGAGCAACAGTGACTTTAACTATCTTAGGCCCATAAAATACTGATGTTGAGATGTTCACAAGGAGGGCTAGGTTACACAGTAGCTCAGCAATGAATTCAAATTATATGAAAAAACATCTCTTTAGGGTCTAGTTTAAAATAAACAACAAAATCCTACTCCACTAGGTACAGTTAAGGGATTCTTACAAAACGAAACCAGTATTTAAGAAGGGACAAGACTGGCTCGTACATTATTGTTAACTGACCATCAGTGGCCTGTTACTAGAAAATAGACTGGGAATCTGTCCTTGTACAAGATATGTGGATTACTCTGGTTTGTTAGCACTCATCACTTGATAGTTGTATTACCATCCATATTGGTTCAATCACACTATGTTCAAAAGGAACAGGACTGTCCACTGTTATCAAGCTGAACTTGTTTCTTTTGGGAGAGATTTATGAAGCTCAGAGCACAACAAACCTGATGGGAACTGAGAAACCATTTCTTCATCCCCATTTATCCTCAACAACAGAAAACATTCACTCATCCTTTAAGATGTTGTACCCACTGCAACTTGTACTATATCCTGATTGATTGCGGGCTCTGCTGGGAAGCACTTTTAGGAAACTGCAAATCCAACTGTGGGTGAGTTACAACAGAGTTTACCATGTCTCACAAACTAAGCATTCAATGCATTAACAACTGTCTGTAGGTAAAAGATAAATAAAAGCAAATATAAAATAGAAAACAGAATTCTGCTTTCTAGGTTCACCAAAAAGGCTAAATTCCAAACAGAATTACAAATATACAAATATACATGAAATGGTAGTAAGTAGTTTTTCAATGCACCCTTTGCAGTGCAGTAAATTACTTTTAAATAACATTGAATTATGATATAATTTAAGAAAGCACTTAAATAACAGCAGGAAACTTGGTATGACTTTTTGAGAGAAAAGAAACCAATCTACTCATATCCATTTTCCCAAGGTTACATCGTTCTTCTCTCCTTGGAACTTTTTTGGTAGTTTAAAAGATCATGAGCTAGGACAGCACTGGATATGACCAATTAACCAGTGGGTTGCACATGACTGCAGTCACGGCTCTGTATTTGTGCCCTGGGATTTGGGAATATTCATATTGGCACACACAGCTTTATACACACAGGGCCTTGACTGTCAAGACCACTTCTCTAGCATTAGAAATACTAAACCATAACATTTGCTAATTTTTCTTTGGTTGTTTTTTACAAAGCAGATATGAGCTCCATCTGAGGAGCTCTGCTACACAGGGTAGACTGTCTAGGGTAAACAGAGTGACAAAAGTATTGTTGAAAGAAATGTTTATTCAATGAAAGATAAAGGAAGTGAAAACAAATTCTTCATCTGCTATGAATGAAGAGGAAGGGAAAAACAGATATTACCAGAGCATGTAATTAAGCTCCACATGAAAGGATATTGTGTTTCCTCATCACAGCTGTTTTGTTAAGATGCACTTTAGGGGCATAAAACCTCACCGGGCATACTATGAAACATGAAGCTTCTCTGCAAACAAATCTCCAGTGTATGATTAAAGGCAGATAAGTGCTGAGGTGCAAGCCTGGTCAAATTTATCAAAGAGCTTTGCTTCCCATATTAAACCACAGGTTTGCAGCTTTTTTTATTAAACATTACTGTATTAACAAGATAGGCTCAAAAATCTAAGAAATCGAAACTTTATGTGATTGCTCCTTCCTTTAGAATGTACTGATTTTCTGCACTATTACATCATTAACCTATGTTCTGTTCCATTACACCTTGTGCTGATGAAAAGCGAATTTGACAAACCTGTCATCATGTTTTTACCTATGATTTCTGGATTCTTTCAGCTCAGGTTCTGTAATAATTTGGCAAGTCAATATGAAACTGCTGAGTGTTATTTTTCAAACCAGGTGCCTAAATATCTGATGATGTGCCTACCACACAGTGAACCAGAGGGAGTCCTTCCACTAATTTTAATAGGTCCATGAGCATATTCATCATTTTCTTATATATACCACTTGCAAACTGCCAGTTTTGCAGTTGCATAGACAGTTCCTATGTGAAATTATTCATGCTTCAATAATACAAATAATATGCTTAAAAACTTCAGAGTTGTAACCCTAAAGTCTGGGAGTGATGCACACTTTCCTTTGTCTTTTCAGAGAGGCCTGGGTGAAGTACTTCAATATTACATCCTAACACATCAAATAATTTACCTGCTTATCATATACAGAGCCATGCATAAGACAAAAAAGATCACAGAAACAAAGGAAGTGTAGGCAGAAAAAATGTTAATCCTTTAGTAAGTCACATAAGGAATTTATATGGAAAAAAGACAAAAACAACCTTCTGTGAAGCTGACCAGATGATACTGGAAAATACTTTTTCTTCATAAATTACTATTTCATTAAAATGGAAACATTTTAAACTTGATCAAATTTTTTACAGACTTGAGTTTTGTCCCTTCTCTGGCTAATTCCAGAGGGACTAATAGAAGCAGAAACAGCCCAAGCCACAAACTTGACCTTTCAACTGGAAAAGGACATTTCTCAAAAATCCCATTTCATAAGAGAACTTTTGAAAGTATTCACTTCAACTCAATAAACCCCACAGTTTGGAAAAACTTGAAAATTTCTGCAAAATGCACCTGTCACTCCTTTGGCTCTTTGTAACTTTTGTTTCCAATTTCACATTTCCAAAATAAACAATTTTCAGCAGTATATACAGGAACCCCAGCCAGTCTGTAGAAGAACATAAATTTAAGTCTAATGAATGATAGCCCCTGAAGAAGCTCTAAAGCAACACAAAAAACCAAGCTGCTTCTTCCTAGTAGACAAACATCAGTCAGATACACTCTGATGGATATGCAAGCCTGTTCTCATGAGAGATAAAAGGTAACCTCATGTCAAAAAAATATATGGAAGACAGACTTCCTCTTTCTCAGGGATAGCAATATTTATTACAGCATTTTCTATCCAAGGGGGCTCATAGTCCTATGCTTACAACCTGATTTACATGCCATGCACACAACTTGTGATGCAACACAGCAGCTACATGACACATCACATCATCATCTTTCTTCCTGTACTGTTTGTTTTCAGTAAAGCTGCTCTGTTCATAGCAACACAAGGGCTGTCAGTGTATTTACATCGCCATACAGGATTTCCTTCCTAGCTGTATCTCACATGGAAGTAAGAACCCATTCTGCTCTGGTCTTTCTAGCTAGCTTGTTTATTACGTCTGAAAGATAGCCCATTATTTTCAAACACCCTCACTGATACTCAAATGTCTTCACATTTTTCACTTGGTTCCTGCTACAGCCTAAAAAGGCTTGATAACTACCACTACCTTTGCAGAGAGCCAGATGGACAGGCATCAGGTCAGGAGCAGAAACTGCATTGGTATGTCAGACAAGATCTCCCTCAGCAATTTCAGGTTCTTAAAAGACCAGAGAGCTTTTCTCCCACATAAAGTACCAAACAAGATTTTAAAGGCTAGGGAGATACAAACTTCTACAAAACACCTACTTCAGAGTTTCCCTCAGCACACCTTGAGGAAACAGATACAGTTCAGCTTCTAAATAAGCATCTATGAGAGGCTCAATAAAAATGTGCTAGTTGCTGCAGAAACCTGATAGAAAAGATATTTACTGTCCTGAGAGAACAGAGCAAGGCATTAAAGTCAAACATAATAGCTAATAAATATATACTTTAATAGCAAAAAATATTTGAAAACAATAACTAATTTAACATTTTGTTTTTCTGTACTGAATTGCTGGAAAGGAAACCTACTGTTTCCTACTGCTGTCCCAAGTCATAGTCAAAAAAATAAAGTTTATTGCAAAATATTCTATTCCTATTTCTCTTAGGTTTTCAGGTTGTGTCATTAAAGATACCCATACAGAATACATAAATATATTCTTTACACTAAGTCACTTTTAAGTCTCTTCTTTAGAAATCACCAATACCACTACCCACAGGGTATTAGTGCATGGATAAGGCCAGATTTTGCCATCTCCTATGACAGCTGCAAGATTTACCACTGGAGAATTGCTGAAGGGGAGGCAATGAGTCATCATTCTGCACCACGCTGCCAAACCTTCACATACTTATTCTTTAAGAAAAATAGATTTGAAAACAGTCATGACAGGAAAGACAAAATGCCTCTCTTCTGCTCCTTCAGTTTCTCCTAACACTGTCTTCATCAAGTCCAAAGCACACTCCATGGCTCTTTTTTCCTTATTTTAATTGCCATTTGTAGTTTTAGGCTAACAACACTTGTACTCCTACATCAAAGTCCAGGCCAACCACTAGAAAGACCATTTGAAGCGATACTAGCACACACCACTGTAGCTGTTTCTACTGCTAGCTCATAACATCTGCCACAGAGAGTTAAATCCCCACAATTTGCTTTGCCAGCTCCAGTCTTCCATATTACTGTCCCTCTCATGAAGCTGCATATTCTTGCTGGCAGAAGTGGCATCAGTAAGAGGCATGGACTACCACTGGCAGGTTTCCAGACACAGTGCTGGAACAACCATCCCTAAGCAGATGTTTCCATTTTGGAGAAAAGCTGGTTTTGTTGAAGCAATTTTGCTTAGGTTACAGAGGGGATTTCAAGAGGACCTCAAGACAAGTCAGAACACTACAGAAAAGCTGGTTGGAAGGGATTTCTAGAGGTAATAAAATCCATTCTCAACCTCCTCAACACAGGACTATTGCTAGCAACAGATGAGGTCAGCAGGGACCTTATCCAAACTAGTCCTACAAGCCAGGATGGCAGAGCACACCATATCTGCACATCTCATTCCTGAGCAGTATGAACTGCCTACGCAAGATTTTTCCAAATCTCTGGTCTGAACCTGCCAAGCCACAGTCCATGACCCTTGCCCTGCTTGCCAACTGCCACAAGCAAGAAGAGTTTGGCTCCTTTGTCCAACAATTCTACCAGGAAGTTGGGATGGGTTTGCATGCAAACTGATGCTAATGAAGGTGCACAAGCCTTAAAGAGATTTATCTGTTAACTGAAAACAAATGTTTTTTATTTCCAGAATAAATGCATCTTGACTCTTCTTCAATCCAATACAGCATGTAACCCTGGTCTTCAGCCCAAGTAACCAAGGACTTTCACTGTAACAAAAGCATTCAAGAGAAAAACACATCCCATCTCTAGCTTCCTGGATCTTTGCAAAAACTTCCATATAGAGTTAGAAGGTTTTAACACCTTTTTATCATCACCCACTTCCAATCAGCCCTACCTTGCCCTCTTCTATGAATTCAAAGTGGAGAGTTTCAGCTCATCCAGCAGCACTATTTCCACATGGAGCAGCACCTCAACAGCATTAAATAACAAGGCAAACCTAATAGTATCTGGTCAGAACAGCAGTGAAGTTTCTAACTTACACATGCAGATTTGCTTGATTTTAGCACTTTGGATAAATGGCCATCTATTATGTTGTCACTTAGACTGAGTGTTAACATACTGGGCTGTCTATTTGTTATTTATCAAAGCGAACCTCTACCAATTTAAGGGCACACGAATAAGTTTTCAGAAGAGAAGGAAGATCCCAAGAAAATTAAAACTAGAGCAGGCCTGGTTACCTCTTGCCAGCATGGGCTGGTTTTCCTATTATTCATTTGGTATGCAGGTGTGCTGGTTTCAGATGGAATAGAGTTAATTTTCTTCATAAAGGCTAGTATGGGGTTGTGTTTTGTATTTGTGTTGAACACAGGGTTGATAATATAGAGATGTTTTCGTTATTGCTGAGCAGGACTTACACAGAGCCAAGGCCTTTTCTGCTTTTCGTATTGCCATGCTGGCAAGGAAGCTGGGGGTGCATGGAAGACTGGGAGGAGACACAGCCAGAACAGGTGACCCCAACATGCCATATAACATCATACTCAGTATATAAAGTGGGGGGAAGAAGGAGGAAGGGGGGACATTTGGAGTGATGGTATTTGTCTTCCCAAGTAACCATTATGTGTGATGGAGCCCTGCTCTCCTGGGAATGGCTGAACACCTGCCTGCCCACAGGATGTGGTGATTTAGTTCCTTGGTTTTCTCTGTTGGTGTGCACAGCTTTTGCTTCCCCTATGACACTATCTTTATCTCAACCCATGAGTTTTCTAGCTTTTACCCTTCTGATTTTCTCCCCTAGTCCTGCTGGTGGGGGAGTCAGCAAATGGCTGTGTGCAGCTTGCTTGCTGGCTGGGGTTTCACATCTTCAAAGTTGGTTGCCATGTTCTAACTGGGTAATTCTAATGATTCAAATGCACCATGAGTGAACTCTGTATCTGAGTAGCTTGTGCAGTGCCTGAGCTCATAAGAATGCAAACAATTCTCCTGACGATAATGTAATCTGAGCTAACTTCCTATGCACATATATGCCCTAACCAGCACACATTTGAAAGCATATATAGTGATGAACAAAACTATACCTTGCCATATATAGCTCTCTGAACAGCTTTTGGCTCTAACATGCTACAAATTTAAGAAAAGCGTGTAAGTACAGCCAGTTCATGTGGCGGAGAGCCCTGTGTCCAACTATGTCTAAAAGCAAGAGGACTATGGAAGAACAAAGCAAATAGAGACTGACATTTTGCTGATATATTTCTGCAGCTTCCAGAATTCGTATTTGCCATTTCACTGCTACATACACTCTCAGCACTCACAGTACCCCAGAGAGTGAAGTCCACAGATTAATCTTATGAAAGCATACCTCCTCACCTGTTATTTTCATTGCTCTGAATAGTTTAATTTGATTAGCAAACTTTATCATCTTGCTATTCAATTCTAGCAGATTATTTCCCAAGCCGTTTGTGAATATACTGAATACCACTTGCACTTGCAGAGCTTTCTCCACCACCAAACCCAGCTATTTAGAGCTTTTCTCTGTTGACTACCTTTTAATTAGGTAGTAATACTCAGGGCACCATTCCTCTCAGATCTCCACAATTTATTTTGTTGGTGAGAATCTTCATAAACGTCTTTTGCAAGCCAAGGCAGATGATCTTAACTAAAGCACCCTATCTACAGATCCAGCAACATTTTCAAAGAGCTGCAGCAGACCTGAGAGACAGCACTTACCGCTGACTTCCCACAAACATCCTGTTTATTTCAGTCCAGTGTATCTGTATGGCATTAATTGCATTCTTTCCAAGATTAAGTCCACTAAATTTAGTCAGAGATGATTATTTAGACAAAGTTGATAGAACCTTGCAAGCAATGAAGTCAAATATTTTGTGTACATAGTAATAAATGAGTTTTTTTTTTTTTGCTCTTTCAAAAAAACCAATAATTTTGCTTTGTATACAGACTTACCATGATCAGGAATAATGTGGAAAAATGGTGCCAGATAGGATTATTTTGCATAAAACACATAGGGCTGGAAAAATTCAAGACTTGTTTAAAATCAGAATCCACAGTGTGTTTCTTGGTAATTTTACACGCAGTAATAGCACACACAAAAAATCTGTTTTCATAAGAGATATTCATTGTGCTATACTCCTTAATAACTGAAGTTTATAGAGCCCTTTAGCTACTATGCAGAGGGATTTGACAACATCCTGTTTATTTCAAACAGGACTTCAGATTGTCACTGCATAAAGAAAATTTGAAAGCATTTGAACATTTTGCTATACAAATGTAGAAATTATATTTGAATATCCTAAGCTCTTATGACAGGTGTGACTTTTAAATTCCCAAGATAACATAAATAACAGCCATAAAAATAAACAGCCTAATGGTCTGATCCCAACTGCAGCTTTTACTGCTATGATTGCTGTACAATGACTGACAAGATTTTAGGATCTGTCCCTTGCTATTTATTCCTCAACTACAGGGCAAAATCCTTCCCTAGCTTCTCTAACTCACACAGACACATATCTAGCTCTCAAAAGATTTTGCTCACCACAGATTGAGCAAAAGATCAAATGTCCACATTAACTGCAGTCAAAGCTCAGACTCTGCAGCCTGAGACCTAACCCTGCTCCCAGCCAATCCCTCAAAACAGTCATGTGGACTTCAGTCGTGCCTGGAGAAGTCTGTAACTCCTCAGATTCGACTCTGTTTCAGTTTTGTCTCCAAGTACTGTTACAGCATGGTGTAGACTTATATAAAATGTGTGTGTGACTACCACTTTCTTCCTTCTTTGTTGTTTTGGTTGGGATTTTTTGATTGTTTTTTATTTTGTCTTCCACTCTCTATTCTGATCTGAAAGCAAAGCATTTCACAGAGAGCTTCTCCATAAAACAGCAAAACCACTGGCACACAATTAAATAACTCACATCAGCATTTCCATCTCTATAAACACTGGAAAATTAAAAAAAAGGAAACAGAAGTCATGTGAAGTTCACCTTTAGCCTGACTTATTCCCAAACTGAACACACATCTGGGCAAAACAACAGGCATTTTCCTAGGATCACCAGTCACAAGAGACAGAACATAAACTTCACCTCTGGTCTACTTGTGAGTTTTATTATCCCAGAAGAAAGTGGGATCATCATTAAAGTGAGAACTCATCCCCAAGCTGCAAACAAGAAGAATTTGAAAGGAGAGCAGTATTTCAGAAGAGCAAGCAAAATTGCAAATTGAGAAACAGAAAACAATAGCGTGAAGATAATTTGCCAGGTTCAGAGGGGTTTTTTTAACTTTGCTTGTGACATTTTTTTTAACAAACTGTTTTTCTGCAGGCGGTTTTACTCCTACCATGTCATGAACAGCATTTTATTATCTTTGAAAAATTATGTGCTCCACATTGGTACTTGATTTGAGCATGCATCTTTATTTCTTTGCCCCTCTCTGCTATGCTATATATTTTATCTAGTTTCTTCCATTGTGACTGTTACGGTGAAGGTGTCTTGTACTTTATGTGACCAGAGCCCACCACCACAGGAGTTCAGATTCTGCATACATCTCAAGACCTTTCTGCACTAAAGGTGATATCACTGTCACCAGCCTTGTAGTCTGGATCTAAAGTATCTGTGTTTGTATTTGGGTTTTTCAATGCCATTCTACATAAAATGAATGGCATACTAGTGTACAAGAAAGAAAAAGTTCACCTACTCACCTAGATAGCAATAATTTACCATGAAGTTTCAAATCAGCAGCACAGTCATCAGACTGACAGTTCCTCTCAAAAACAGTCTATGGAAAACAGAGAAAAGAACTGTTAAAACATGAAAAGAGTAAGATCAAAATTCAAAGAAGGAACACACTTTGATGAAATAAAAATAACACCAAAATCTGTGATACAGGGATATATGGTGTGAATGTTAAGGAAATTCAAGGTGAGACAAATATTATTTTTATCAGAACTTGTTTTATTCTCTTCTAAGTGAACAAGAAGTTTCATCAAAACCAGATTCTCTCTCAGATGTTTTCCTCAATCCATTCTCACTTCTCATCTGACAAGAATAACTGATCATACAATGTTTCTGGCATTCTTTTTTCTCTTCCCAAGCTATGTGCATGAAAATGAAACATAAAATAAAGTATTTATGAAACTATTTTCAGTCCTAAGAATTGCAAGTAAGGAAATCATGCAGCAAACATTTTCACTAGATTTTATGTACGGCAGGAAACATTTCTGCCATCCTGCAAGCAACAGAAAATTACTGTTATGTACCAGTGATACAAATAATCTCTCAAATAATGGAATAACTGTCAACCTTGTGAACTCTGGTAACACTGAGGAAATGTAACAGACTGATAAAGCTAGGAACTATGAAGGGACAACATACAGGCATACTATTTAAGTGGCAAAAGAAGGGGAGTACACGAGTTGTTTAGGAACCTATGCAAATCTCTGCAGTAGTTTGCCATGACTAAGCGAGGCAGCCACCAGAGAGTGCAAGAGGAGAACACAAACATGTTCCTGGCATCGAAGAAACCCAGGTGCCATCAAGACCATGGTTACTTTCCCCTGCTGTTTAGACCAGAGACCAATACCTTTCTAAACATAAGGCTAGACTTTTCAGGCTGGAGGACTCACTCCTTCACTATTGTAATGCTCTTTAGCTTACCAAATATTCAAATACTCAATATGAATGTTGCCAACACTGTTCAGCTAGGAAAACTGACAACCCACTGATCTCTTCCTTTAATATGAATGTTCCTTTCCACAGTCTTGGCTTCGTTACTTTTATTACCAAAATAAATACATTTCAATCATAAATGGAAGGACAGAGAAAAATCTGTGCAGGACACATATAATGGTCAGATTAGGTTGGAGAGACTGAGGAGACTAAAAAACCCAAACCATACAGAGTTATTACATTTTTTAAGAGCTCTACCCAACTGTACCAGGACTGGAAAAAAAGAGTTGAATCTTAAGGCCAGAGGGCATAGAGACTTCTAGTCCTTTGCTTTCCAGGAAGATTCTTGACTAAGCAGACACCTTGTTCTCCTTTTTATATGCTGTCTGAGCTCTCCAAAAAGAAGTGGACTTTTATGAAGTTAATT
Organism: Climacteris rufus; assembly: GCA_013398175.1. Lineage (NCBI taxonomy): Eukaryota > Metazoa > Chordata > Aves > Passeriformes > Climacteridae > Climacteris > Climacteris rufus. Next base: position 277,725 of record VZRZ01008246.1, read on the forward strand.
ATTGTTGGACTAACAGATAGCAAATTATGCTGTAGGTTGTACTACATTGCAAAAGAAAAAAGCAGGAAGGTGGCCAGCTCACCTGGGCTATATACTTTGCCTTTTCATTTTTCTTCCCTATCTTTTGCTTTCTCAGAATTTCAGAAGTGAAATTTGTTGGGGATTTAAAAATGAGGACTGAACTTACCCTTCCTCCTTAATAAGATTACCACAACCAAAGGACAAGAATAACCCTGAGGCAGGAATTGGCACTAGGCATCCCTCTCAAAACATGGTACATTTCAGAGGTATAGTTTCAAAAGTCCTCAGAATTAATCCTCAGGCCACTGTAGTAGTTATACATAGGAAAGACCGCTTCACAACCTTCAGAGGAGAAAGAATAATTAACCGCTAAAAACAATTCTTGCCTGTCAGTTTCTCTGTTTGCATTGCAGAAATCTTGGCAAACTAAACACAGCAAAGAAATGATCTGTAGTTTTCAAAGTATAAAGTACTGTAAGTACATTTAAGTAACTACCTAATAATCCTGGAATTTTGTTACTAAATCTATAGTTACCATTATTCAGAAAGAATGAACAAATACTTCATTTTCTAAAATTGCTGAGCATGTATCTCTTCCAGCGTATCATGTACTACACAGCAAACTACTTTGAAACACATTGAGAGTATTTCCTTATGTCACAGATGCCCAGGTTTCCACACAACACTGGTTTGGGAGAAAGAAATAAGGATGATGAGTTCCAATATCTATAGCTGTGTAGGAGTGAACTGTTTGCTTCTGTGGAGGATCTTGAACTTGATCAGGTTTGGAGGGAGCTTTCTCATGTCAAAGCAGCTGGCTGGACTGAATTGCCAGTCCAACCATGGTTACGTGGGTCTCTCCTAGAACCCACGGATGCAGGCATAACCAATTCAGCAGCCCAGTTCCAGGCTAATGACATCTCTGGACTATTTTGCTATTTCCCACTATTTCTATCAGGACTCTACTCCACCTTTCCTTTGGTATGTCTTCCAGAGTCTGGATCCTCTAGCTTCTCACAGGCAGTCTATTTCCTCCATTTTCTTCTAACTTGAGCTTTTCCTTCCTCAGCCTTTTGTCACTTCTACCTTTCAAGTTGACTAATTCCTGCCTGTTTATTCCTTAATTCTTTAGGAGGAATTTAAACACACTTTAAGGCATCATAGCATTTGTGAACACTGATTATATATTGTTACTGTGGCCTTACTTGCAGCTACCTGGGCTGCAATTTCTTTGGGCCTAACTCAACACTGCATGTTGTTACGGCAGGAGTCAATTCCTGGGATATGGTGCAGGCCCTACTACAATATCATCACTATTTTTAACTCTAAGTAATCTTTAAAGTGGTTGCAGCTTTACCATACCAGTTTTGAGGATTTATAGAGGTCTTTAAATATTAAAATTATTGAAGAAGGTAACCAATGAGTTGTGTCATCCACAACTGAAAAAAGAAGTAGGGTAAAACTAACTGCAGAAGCAGTTCATAATTTTTGCTGTTACTATTACCCAAAGTGAAGAGGAGCAATTCTGAACAGTGGTTTTATGAAGTCTAATTGAATTTTACTGTATTCCACTAACATTGTACCAAGTACTTCACAGATTTGAATATATATATCACAGATGGCCAGGAAGCTTTCTTACATAAGAAATACATACATGAAAAATTGAGGAAGATGGGGTGGTGGGGGGAGTTGCCCCTAAGTGAGAAACACAGCTGCATCTCAAGGCCACCACANCGGGGTGGTGGGGGGAGATCAGGGCAAAAATTGCCCTAAGTGAGAAACCCAGCTGCATCTCAAGGCCACCACATATTTTTCTAGCATTTCCACAAAAAAAGTAGGTCTTTGTGTGCTCAGTAGCAGGAACAGGATAACCTCAAGGCTTCTAGGACACATCTTCACTGTACAAACACAAAACTAGAGTAAAGTGCATTCTCAGTGAGTCTGTCAGACTTCCTGCAACCACCAGCTGTACAGTAAAGCAGAGATCGAACCCAGTGTTTCCGTTGTTCACGATTCCTCTCTGCACTGTCTCCGCTGCTGCACAGAACCCAGCAGCTATGGAAAATCGTTCCAGAGCAAGTCACCAAACTTTCCTGAGAAACACAGTTTTCTTAAATTCTGCACGGCAACTTTTCCGAGTAAAAAAGATCAGGTTCCTTGGGAGGTCCACTAATGTGACAGGTATGTCCCTGAGAGGTTAGCAAAGATGGATGGCACCCATGTCCTCCAGAGGGTAAGTCAGGTACACTCATTATAAAGACTGAATATACACATCTGTACATAATCACATGTACAGTAAGGAAAGATCTAGAGTTGATGAGGAAGGGACTATATCTACAGAGGCAGTCAGATCAGGGCCTCAAAGCAAGTACCTTTGTGTCCATTATGTCTCTTGAAGAGAGGTGTAAGAACTAAATTCCATTTTGTGTAAATGTAGAAGAAAGTAGGAGGAGCATAAATCTCTAGTTCCTGCATCCTAAACCATCCTAAGCATAAAGCTGCTGGGTAATGGGCTTGTAGATATTCTCCTTTTCCTTCTTGCTCATAGTGGACTCTACTGAAAGCTGCGAGGAGGTAAAACAGGCAAGAAGGAGCCTGGCTTCAGCCCAAGAGTCAGAGCTCTGTGCTCTGAGGAAGGTGATCTGGGATTTCAAACCAGGCTTACTAAACTTCTTCACTTTCTTTCAATGGCTATCTAAAATTAAACAAATCTAGGTTTCTGAAAGTAGGGAAGAGAACAGGAAACATAAAAAATTAAAAAAAACTCCTGTAGCCCTCCAGCCCACAGAAACTACTGGAAGTCTTCCAATAACTTAAGGGAAAAATAGGTATTTCAAGATACCCAACCTCCTAAAATCCAGTGAAGTACATGGAAATTTCAGGTTGTAGCCAAAAATGTACAATCAAGACTTTGAGAGGTTGCCAGCACTGTTCTAGTATGAGGTCTGCCTGTCCTTTCACAGAAAGGGAAAGTGACAGCTGAAGGTCAATGTCTGAAGAGAAGAAGGAGAAACAGAATTCTCAAAAGAACCCTTGAAAAATATGTCATTTTATGAACTGGGAAAGAGAACATTGGTTCACTCTAGATGAGACATTTACCTACTTCCTCACACATCAGTCTAAAAAAGGTTCAGATAGCACCCCTGAAAAAGTGGCAGAGCTGGTCTCTGGTAACTGAGGATCCATTCCTTTAATTTCATAAACTGTGGTGTGGACTTCTGCAGGAATACTTAGGTTATGCAAAATAATCTGGATTAAGAAGAGAGCATTTCAATCTCTACACTGATCTCCTGTAAATTGTCACCAAGCCCTACAGTATGCGCAGAGATGACTTAACAATTAAATCATGCTAGAAACACGAAAGCAATTCAGTAAGGGGGTTTGTTATTCTAAGAATTATTTACTGTTTAGATATTGATGCTATCCGGTTATAAACATGTTATCTGGTGAAGTTGCGTTCCTGGGTCTTATTCAGAGACCAGGATAGCTGACCCAATTTTCAAGTGCTGAGCTGTAAGCACATTTCACTACCTTTTCTAGGAAGTACTTTCTGTTTATAGCTTTACAAACCAATCTCTCAGACATCAAGGTGCCTAAATATAGATACAGGACCCTGATTTTAGACCTCCAAGTTGTCTGCAAAATAAAGCTATTACATACATGTCTACTTGCCACAGAAAAAGAAATATACACTCATTCTTTTGAGGCATCCCATGCTTCACTATAGTACTCATGGAAGCAGCCCATTACTATATGCTGCTGAGCCAAACACAAAATGGCTGATTTAAATTCCCGCTAGAAGAGCAATTATTATTGAAAAAAAAGTTTCAAGAATTTAATCAGATATGCTGGCTAAAATGAGAATACACGATTTCCACAATACCTCTGAGTGGGTGAATGAACACATGACAAAGGCAGAAGTACTAGGGAAGCAAGTGGTAAGTGTTCAGTAGAATCCTACTATGAAACCAAAGAACCATGCTGGTACCACATAGTACAGGGGATGAAGGCTAGCTGTCAAGCTCCCTCAGCTCCACACTGACTTCATCCAAGCACTAGGTTTGAAGGCAGAAGGAAATAAGATCAGGCTCACTAGAGATGAGTCTAGGGGCAGCATACCACTATCGGGGGTGAAATCAATAGCCCAGCTGAAGAGCATCTACATCAATGCACACAGTATGTGCAAAAACAGGAGAAGCTGGAGGCCATTGTGCAGCAGGAAAGCTATATGTAGTTGCCAACATGGAAATGTAGTGGGATGACTTGCAAGACTGGAGTGCTGCAATTCATGGCTACAAGCACTTTAGAAGGTTAACAGCTGACTCAATATGAATCAGCAGAGTGCCCAGGTGGTCAAGAAGGTCAATGGCATCCTGGACTGTATCAGGAATAGTGTGGCCAGATGGACCAGGGAAAGGATCACGCCCTTGTACCTGGCACTGGTGAAGCTGCACCTCAAGCACTGTTGTTCAGCTCTGGGCCTCCCACTTTAAAAATTACATTGAGGTGCTGGAGCATGTCCAAGGAAGGGCAAAAAAGCTCAAGAAAGGTCTAGAAAACATGTCTTATGAGGAATGGCTGAGGGAGCTGGATTTGTTTAGTCTCAAGGAGAGGGGGCACAGGAGGGATCTCTTTGCTCTCTACAAGTACCTGAAAGGAGATTGTAGTGAGGTGAGGGCCAGTCTCTTCTACTGTGCCTGTAATGAGAGGACCAGAGGAAATGGCCTTAAGATGAGACAGGGGAAATTCACATTAGATATTAGTAAAAATTTTTCACTGTTAGGGTGGTCAGGCATTGGAAAAGGTTGCCCAGGGATGTGGTGGAGTCATCATCCCTGGAGGTGTGTAAGAACTATCTGGATCTGGTGCTGGGTGATGTCATTTAGTGGTTTAGGGGTTACAGTGGTAGTGCTGGGTTGATGGTTGGACTGGATGATCTTCCAGGTCTCTTCCAATCTTGATGATTCCATGATTCTATGACAGGCGAGGAAAAGGAGGAGAGGGGGTGGCTCTATGCATTAGGGAGAATTTCAACTGTACAGAGCTCACGGACAGTGATGCCAAGGTTGAGTGTCTATGGGTAAGAATCAGGGGGAAGGTCAACAAGGCAGAGTCCTGGTGGAAGTCTTACAGACCACCCAACCAGGATGAAGAGTTGGAAGAACCGTTCTGTAAGAGTCTGGCTGATATTTCATGATCCCTAGCCCTTGTTCTTGTGAGAGACATTAACTTGCCAGACGTCTTCTGAAAACTCAACACAGCAGAGAGGAGGCAGTCTAGGAGGTTCCTGGAGTGTGTAGAAGATAAGTTCCTGACACAGCTGGTAAGTGAGTAAGGGGTGGTGCCCCACGAGACCTGCTGTTTACAGACTAGGGCTGGTGGGAGGTGTGGTGGTAAGAGGACATCTTTGGCACAGTGACCCTGAAATGACAGAGTATTCAATTCTTGGTGAAGTAAGGAAGGGGGTCAACAAAACCTCTACCTTGGAGTTTCAGAAGGTGGACTTTGGCCTATTCAGGACACTGGTTCAGAGAATCCCCTAGAAAACAGTCCTTAATAAGAGAGAGTCCAGGAAGGACGTACTTTAAGAAGGAAGTCTTAAAGGTGCCAGGCCTTTAAGGAACAGGCCATCCCTATGTGCCCAAAGATAAGCTGACGAAGAAGACCAGCCTGGCTGAAAGGAAGCTTTCACTGGAACTTGGGTTTATGACCTTCGAAAGAAGTGGCAGTCAACTCAGGAAGGGTACACAAATGTTGTCAGGTCATGTACAAAATCAGAAAGGTGAAAGCTCAGCTAGAACTTAATCTGGCCACTGCTGTAAAAGATAATAGAAATGTTTTTATAAATATATGAACAACAAAAGGAAGGCCAATGAGAATCACCATTCTATATTGGATGCAAGGGGATCATAGTCACCAAGAATGAGGAAAAGGCTGAGGTACCTAATGCCATCTTCGCATCAATCTTTAACAGTAAAACCAGTTATTCTCACAGCAACTGGCTTCCTAAGCTGGTAGACAGGGACAGGGAGCAGAACAGATCCCCTACAAGCCAGGAGGATGCAGTTAGTGACCTGATGAGCCACTTAGATGCTCACAAGTCTATGGGACCAGATGGGATCCATTCTGAGCGATCAGGAAGATGGCTCACCAAGCTGCTCTCCATCATTTATCATCAGTCCTGGCTAACCAGGGAGGTCCCAGATGACTGGAAGCTGGCCAGTGTAACATTCATCCATAAGAAGGGCCAAAAGGACGATCCAGGAATCTACAGGCCTATCAGCCTGACCTCGGTGCCTGGCAAGGTTATGGAAGGGATCATCCTGAGTGTGATCACATGGCACCTACAGGACAGCCAGCATGGATTTAGAAGGTGCAGGTCCTGCCTGACCAACCTGATCTCCTTTTATGACCAGGTGACCCACCTGGTGGATGAGGGGAAGGCTATGGATGTTGTCTACCTGGACTTCAGCAAAGCTTTTGAGAGCATCTCCCACAGCATCTTCCTGGAGAAGTTGGCAGCCCATGGCGTGGACAGGTTCACTCTTTGCTGGGTTAGGAACTGGCTGGACGGCCGGGCCCAGAGAGTGGTGGTGAATGGTGCTGCATCCAGCTGGCTGCCAGCCACCAGTGGTGTTCCCCAGGGATCTGTGTTGGGCCCAGTCCTGTTTAATACCTTTATTGATGATCTGGCTGAGAGGATTGAGTCCACCATCAGCAAATTTGCAGATGACAGCAAGCTGGGGGGAGTGTTGATCTGCTGGAGGGTAGGAGGGCTCTGCAGAGGTACCAGGACAGGCTGGATAGGTGGGCTGAATCCAACAATAAGAGTTTTAACAAGACCAAGTGCCAGGCCCTGCACTTTGGTCACAACAACCCCATGCAGTGCTACAGGCTGGGGAAGACTGTAAAACAAACTTCTTCAACTGAGGAAAATTACAGAGGAATTTGTCCATTTCAGAGTGGAAGACTCTGGGCTAGCTCATGACTAGCACACTGCCACTTGTCAAGCCAACTAAGCCAAATGCAATCATTTCTTCCCTATTACAGCTGCATCCTGCTTTCAGTAAGTATTAAAATCTGGGCTGGATCACCGAGTTAAAAAGGATAGAGGACACTCAAATGTAAGAGGAACTAAACTCCCAAATGAAATCAGCTGTTAGAAGGGATCAGGCATGAAACCTGTTCATTATTGAAAACAAGCAATAGATTAATTACATTAACATGTAGTTATTCCCCAGAGTAGTGAGTGGATTTAACAAAGCAATCTCTTGTTCTCATATTCTCCTGAGATGAAGAATTCCAACTGGTGGCAACTGAAATACAAGCCCAAGTTTTCAGAGATTTATTAGATTTCTAGTCTGACTCACTCAATTTTCAGTCTGAGGCATTTTTTTCTTTTTTAAATCACAAACAACTCAAATAATCCAAATAGTGTTCTCATTTTAAAGACTTCAGACCTTACAAATTCACAGAACAACAGAAAGACTTGTCAAGGTAATTGTCCCATCTACCCATACTGTTATAGAATGGATTTTTGCGGCACATTTCTCTATATATTCTCCTGTCTTGACTTAAATGGTCTTCCGCTTATTTTGGATAATACACAATCATTCCATTATATAATTACAGGAGGGTTCTTTTATGATATGTGAGAACATTTTCTACTTTAAACCTTGTAATTAATTCTACTAAAAGTGGAACTGTGTGAAATGAATATTTTTGACTCAGGATGCTTCCATACTTTAACATTTTAACACAACAGCAAACCCCTTTGTTACTCATCGCTCACTTGTGGAATTAAACATAAAAGCATTATAAGAGTGACAAATGAAAGGCAGACGTGGCAGCTATTTTGTCAGCTGGAAATGAAAAAACAAAGTCTCCAGATCATCAGATACGCAATTTAGGTCTACATTTACCTCATTGAGACCTGCAAAGATATGTGACAGTCTTGCCCTGTAATCCACCTGCACTTCAGTGGTTTTGTATTTATGAATGCTACTCTGAACTGACAAATCTTTTGTGGCACTGAGGCACTCTGAACTAAATGAACTAATACTATCATAGTATCTCCTCAAGATGTTAGGTATTCCAATTAAGACCTCCTGATCCTTCATATAACTACCAAAAAGATATTAACAGAACTAATGGAGCCTATCTTCTTCAAGTTTGTCACCTGTGTGGCTTTTTAAGACTACTACAATTTTCTATTAAAGCTCCTAGCATAAGCAGGAACTTCCCTTTCTTACAATGCTCCATTAATATTGTAGCTTAGAAACAAAATGCATGTTGTTATGCTGAACTGCAGAAATCACATAGTAAGATTTGTTAGTTTGCAAATGCTTATGTGATTATCTCTCCTTTCACTAGCTATTTATCTGAAGAACCTGTAAACCACATCAGATAATTCACATCCTATCACCTAAAACAGGATCACTGTGTAATCTGAGGCTCTCTTAGCACATATAGCAAGACATGAAGGTCCATATGTGGACCTATGTGTGTATTAGCAGATTATATTGGCTACTGTTCTTTAGGAAGCTCATGACATCTAAATGTGGGAGTCAAGCCATGTATTACACATTCTCAGTCACATTGTTTTTCATCTACAAGTTGAACAAATTGGACAATTATTGGTCAAGCCTTTTCCTTTTTGAGGAAAAGCATGTAGAAACATGCATACAGTCAGAGGCACTGATTTCCACTCATACTTACTTCAGTGAGGTACAATACATAATACATCTGGATACCTGCTATCCTTTTTCAGCTCCGAATCTCTTCCAGGAGTTTTAAATCTTTCCTTGTTATTACTATTTAACAACAAAAAAAAAAAACCAAAAAACAAAAAGCAAAAACCAAAAACTACAACCCCCCCAACAAACAAACAAACAGAACAAACAAACCAAATAAAAAAAAAAACAAACAGGCAAAAGTACACGCTCAAGGTGGGTCCTTCCCAGATTTCCTTGCATGAACAGCATCCAGTCCCTGCCAGTTCAGCACTGACACTGACCAAATTAATTTAGAGCAAAAGAGACACCACCACAGGAATGGCAGAGGGAAGAATAGAAATCATTGCTTTAGGCAGTCCCACTCCACCCAAAGGGAAAACAATAGAAATTACACAGGAAGGGTGGCCCATGGTGGAGCTCTTCAAGAATAAATGCAGAAGATAATTTGGGAGCTTTCTCTGTCCAAGGAGGAAGGAGTTTTGTGGCAAGACATCTCATATGGAACATGGCAATTAGACTGATCCCTGCAGTCTCCCAAGGACTTCCAATGTGCCTACGTCTAAGTCAATTAATCTTCAAATGTACCACCTACTCAACGACTGAGAACTGTACTAAGTTACTCAGGCTTCAGCTGTACCAGTAAATTGAATTGCCCTGGCCTCCAAGACAGGAGCATCCTAACTCCTGATCCATGCCCTAGGAACGGTTTGCAGTAGTTGGTATAGGTTAAAATCGTGTCACGAGCCATTTCAACAGCTTGCCAGGATAAAGGTGTCTATTCCAATGCCAAGAAGTCTCCTGGGCACAGCTCAGCTTGCTGGCAGTGACATGACCTGACTCAAGAAAGCACACAGGGATCTCTGCTCTGGAGAAGACACCACTGACAAACCTGGACCACTCTGTGTGTATGCACACTGCCTTTCATGCCATCCAGATCATCCAGTCATTTCTTTGTTCTCAGCATGAGACTGAGGTGCATGGGCATGTTTTAAAATATACAATGGCATTATTTGTGCAGCAAACCAAAAATCAGCTCTCTGAAAATTCTTCTATACATTCTTATGCCTACCAACCAAGCCAATTTATTTACTTAGTCAGATTTTCAAACACAAGTATTTCCAATAAATGGACTTCTGATTTTAAAAGGTGACATTTATCCAAGAAACATGTAGTCTCATTCACCAAGAGTGCAGAACTGGACGTAAATTTTCACTGCAGTCAGTGGCACAGTAGGAACAGAACAGTGGAAACATTTTCTGTCTTTTAACTAACAGTTTTGGCACTCAGGGAATCCTAAAGACACTGACACAACTAAATCTACTGAGAATATTTTCCTAAAACAAAATGGTTTCTCCATCCACATAATAGCTGGTGATTTTATTACAGTATTTAGAACACAGAATTCTCGCCTATCACATTTTGAACTCTAAGATACATTACTGGATACTACTAAGAACAAATCCCCACTGCATTTGGCAAGAGCTTTCTCCTTCTTGGTTGACATGTATTTAGATAGTGGGTATACAAAAATAAATGTTATAGCACAAACCACTAAGAACTAAGCCAAACCAAGTTCTTAATACACATTAATTTCGCTGAAGTAAGGAGACTTACTAGCTTTTTCCTGTGGATGGAGGTAGCAACTGGATTTGGGAGGCAACAAGAATGCTAATGGAAAGTCACTTTTTATTGAACCAATAGGATCTAGGGCTCTTGAAAACAACACACAACTAGCTATATTTAAAGACATTAGTACTAACATTAACACTAATTTTGTCCACTTGACCTCACCTGTGCTGTATCTTCTGAAAACAGAAAACACTAGAGTCTTGGACTTCCAAAATGTAAGATTCCTCCATAAACATTAGATTATTTGAAAATATAAATCCTTTATTATATTAACTTTGGTTCCTACTAATCCTCTTGGCCTTTTAAAACAATTTCTACTTACAAGAGAATTAGAAACCTGAAAGAGAATACTACATCCCAACTTTCCCATGAAATTGGTTTTTGAGGACTCCAGCACCATGCCTCGAGGCTAGTCCATCAGGGCTGCCACACTAACTCTGAAGCTCTTGCCACTTCCTTAGCTAAAAGCACACTTACCAGCACACCCAATGTCAAAATCCTTTTCTTACTAAGCTAAGAGAATAACATCTGGAAAGCAAATGGAAAGGGATTGTTAAACTGGTTTCCTCCCATCCACATTGCACAAGAAAACAAGCCAGGGAAATTCCCAACATATTTTTGCTGCTGCTCTATAATGTCAGCATTTAGGTATTTTAATATCGATCTGAGACTTGCCTGCAGGACAAGATGTGACCTTTTGAGTTTAAGCGCATTGGTAAAGAATACAAGCAGTTTTGTTCATGTAACACTCAGGTTTACAGAAGAGTGTTCAAGTTCAATTACCCTGCAATTCTGACACACAAGAAGCTTTGCATACCACAGAAGAACTTTGATTTCCCTGAGTAGCCTTGAGCTTCGTGGCTGGATGCTCCAGTGCTGGCACAGTGGAAGGTTGAATTCTCCTGCAGGCTCCTTTCTCAGCAGACTGTTCTGCATCTACAAGGACTATACTTAAAAGGGAGCCTTTGAAAAAGTCATTAGCGGAGTCTCTCTCCTCAACATGAGCACCTGCTTCATGAACTCTGAAAGTGTTTAATACCTTCATAAGCATTGCCTTGATCACTTTTGTCAAACCTGAAAACATTTGCCTACATTTTCCAAAGACGCTAGTGAAATCAAGACAGGCAAACAAGAGAGGTGGGATAATCACATACACTTTGCTCCCTTAGGGAACAATTTGTGAGAAACGGGGAAAGGAGGAAATTAAATAATAATAATCATCATCGTCATCTTTACTCTTTAAATGAGGATTGTTTCAACATTAAGGAAATTCTCTTACTCTCACCCAAATTAAAGACAAAAGGGCATGGCACTGCATGGCAGTGGAGCAAAATATGATCCTAATAAGTACACAGCTACACCTACAACTTTACTTTTTCTGAAATAAAACCATCCTATTTTAGTATGGCATGTCCTACAGTAACATCAGGAGTAGGTTTCCCTTGCCACATGACTGGATGTGAGAAGTCCTCAAGAAAAGAGGGCAGCTGAGTCAGGCAAATTTTTCATTATTCTGCTCACTGTCCTCCCCTCAGACAGTTCCCATGTCCTCTCCTGCACTAACAAAGCCTCAGCCTGGAAAGAAGGCCAGGACCAAGCCTTTCACAAGAACCTCCTACATTCAGGGAAGAACTGGAAGGAGTAAGACCTTCCTCATCTTTCCCTTCCCAGCACAGACCCTGTGAAACAAGAAAGTGACCTCACCTTGTGCTGTCCAGCCTTGGAGGCACAAGTCTTTACTACACCATGGAGCAGCACTGAAGTTAGCAACAGTAGAGACTGTACAAAAAGGCTACTGTGTGCAAAAGACCCAGAGCTTGGCAATCCACTTTTAGAGCCACTCTGCTGTCAGTTCAGCCACAGGCCTTCTTGGGAAATAACGTAGTCCGAATCTGACCTGATTCCTTTGTGCTATCTTTTGTCCTTTCTTCCAGCGGAGAATGGGCTTGAGAGCAGGGAGTTCCTTGTCCTCTTTTCCTCTTTCTATCACATGTTCCCCAAGGCTGTATGCAGCTTCAAATACAATTGGAGAGATGACATCTTTAACTCTTTTCTGTACAAGAAAACAAAGAGATATTTCACCTATGCATATAGCCAAGCAAGTTTCTATCCACAATGATTATACATTCAATTAAACCAGATCATTTAATTAAATACGGAATTAAACCAGATTCAGCACTGCAGACAGGTTCCTCTACTTCCTTTATGCTTCTCCAGGCCAAAGAGGAATAAGTACATTATACTGTACAAGTCAGAAGATTAAAAAAAAATTTTAAAAGTTATTCTTTTGGGATCTACTCTTCAATCCACAGAAGCAGAGGGATATTTGGTCCACCTATAAACCAAGTGGTTTTCAGTAAATATATTTTCTTAAAAAATAAAATAAATTAGAAAGTGATTCCATTAGTCCTGCAGAAGCAAAGAGCAAATAATCTCTGGGGTTTCTAAATCCTAGATTTTGACTGAGGTCACCTCCAGTGAGCTCCACTCCTTAAAAGAACATGAAACTCTATCTTCCCTTATTATTTTGCAGTATCAGTGAAATGAATGGATGAGTAAAGGTACTAATCTGGCTATAAAATATGATTACAGACATGCAGGGGCAAGAAAATCCGTCTTCCAGCACATTTAACGCAAGCAAAATTCACAGTTTCCCCCATCCTCACCACAGTAACACTTCCAGTTTGTAAAAAAAGAAAGCTTTTCAGTTTCTTTATTTGCTGTATTATAGGCTTCATACCAGACGTGTAAAATGGTGCCATATTATTTGGCTGATGGGACAAAAGGATTGTCTTTTCTTCTTGCTGGAGCCCAAGCCACAAAATTCATACCATTTGTCACAACATGCAATGCTTAAATCCAGATTGCTGTGTAAGGACAAAGTGCTCATTGTGCTCTGTTCAGTCCTGACTTCCAAAATCCAATTTACCAGAAAACCTAAGAGCAAATGCTCTACCTTTTCATAGGCAAACATTTCTCTTAAATTTTAGTTACTAAAAAACATAGCATAAATTCAGTGCAGATGAAATTGAGGCAATAAATAAATCCCACAAGTAAGCATAACAAATCTTCAAATGCGCTATCTCTCAACTTTGCCTTGCATTGGTTAGTGGTCTTCTCTGAACACAGCCTGTCAACCACAAGAAGCAAATGAGATGCAATGTCATTTAAATTACATCTTCCAGATGTGGGAAATCTGGGTACTAACTGGCTTTCAGACCACCCTGTTTGATCTGTTTCAAGGCAACCATTTGCTCTCTCCAATATGTTGACTGGCCACAGATCTCTGAAGTCAAAGACTAGTGGCTAACCAAATTCCTCAATAATTGGTTATTTGGATGAATAATAGCAGAGACCAGGCTGGATGACATTTACCCTCCTGCACCCTGAAGCCTCAAGCCAGCCCTTAAATTCCCTACCCTAATACCAACATTTGCCAGTACCCTGAAGTTTAGACTGTACATAGCTTGGAGCAATTCGTGCTTTCTTGATAAAAACACTGATCAACAATAGACATAGCAGCAGTGGTGACAGCCTGACCTCTCCCCAGTCCCATAAAAACAACCATACATGATCAGCAGCACTGTAATCCTCTCAACATAAGATACTCAGGTCTGCATCCCCTTCCACAGTCCCATCACCAGGGTAGGAATTGTACCATACTGATACTACTAAATAACAACACTGTAACCTAAATAACAACACTGTAACTCACAGAAACTGCTAGTTTTGCTCTCACAGAAAAACAAGTGTATTAACTTAAGTGCGGATTGTAGCAGCCTACAAGAAGACTTTGTATACAGAGAAACAAGACTATAAAAGAAAATGCCATGCAACAATCAAACACAAATCATCAGGCAAATTGCCACCTAATCCAACTGTATGCAACCAACTATGTAAACACAGAACAATTAAAATGTATGCAGTGAGTTAAATTAAAATCCACATATAATTTTTGTAGCTCTATTATTGAAGTATGGCAAGTATAAGTACTTATTTCTATGTGTTTTAATATGATCTTGCAGGGTTCAGTCCAATGACCTTTAAAGTCAAAAGGCAAGTTTCCTATTGACTTTGATGACTGTTGGAGTGTGCCTATATTGTTTGCTGGTGTTCTGCTTCATTTTAGTGATGAAATTGTGACTTCTCCCTCACCACAGCCCTGAGAAATACATTTCACATATGCACTTGTCTTTAAGTAAGGATAAAATTATGAATACTACCCAATTATTAATTTTGCCACATGTTCAGTTCCTTCTGCTCACAATCCTACAAAAATCAGGCAACAGTCTGTGGGATTTGTCCTCAGTAAGACAGAGACAAGACAGTTCTGCCTTGCAGATAAACCACAGACTGTCTGGGATGGGAGCACGTAAAGAGAATAATTCATATTTGGCCAAACACAATCTAGAGAAGTACTATTTTAGGTTGGAAATAGAACCAATTTCTTGCTCTTTCAGTCTACCCAAATGTACCACTTCCAGTGTAGAATCATATATTGATGACACAGCCCACAGATTGCTTTTAAGTATTCCTGATTTCTAAGAGGAAGTCAAAAGATGCAGTGAGAATCAAGTTTGAGACAGACTGAAAAATCCTTCAAGTCAAGGAAACTGTATGTGGTTTTTTTGTATCAGCTGCAGGACCTTAATGAACTGGATTTGCTAAGGGATATAATTTCCACAACCAGCTTTTACATGTAATCACTGTTTGACACCACAACGCTGCTATACTGAGAAAGTGTTGTAGGCTAAAGACATTTCTGAGTCCCGAGAAAACATCCCTGGCAAACATAGCATATGGACAGCACAGCTTCATTACCTGAAAAAAATGCTTGAAGGACACTGCAACAAGTGTAACACCCAAGGAGTTCACATTATGAGCAGAAACAACTATGCAACTAGGTTCATCGAGTAATAGCAATAAATACCCAGTCTATACAGGCTGCATGTCACTGAACTGGTGCAAGTTTTCACTGTGCCTGAATTAGAACTGGGCTCTTGAAGCTGGGTTTGCCATCAGCAATCTTATGCTCTTACAAGCAGTTTCTCTAGGGTTGTAGAGTTTTCTCCCTTCTCTCTCTTTCAGACCAGACTTTATTGTGGACATCAGAAATTTTTTCACCAAGGTTTTTGCAAGAAATCAACACACTTTATTCCCAGTAAACTACCCTTCTGCCAGTATCCCTTCCTGGATGGAGAGGAGACGTAGCCAGCTGCATCCTTTCATCAGGATCTTTTTTCCTGTGAGGCACATTGCATGACATCACTGAGTTGATGAAAAAGGCGCCTGGTATGAATAAGCTGGGGTTTTATCGAGAGTATTACAGGATGGTCCCTCTTTACTACTTAGCAAAGACAAAGAACTCACAATTGAAAAAGAGCACACTTTTAAGAGCATCTAAGAAAGCAATAAGGCACCTAGAAATGTCTCAAGACATTTACCCTTAGCTTGCTTACCCTAACAAATGTGATAACAAAGGCTTGCTGTCTCCTTTCACAGAACAATCACCTCAAATAAATTTTTTAAATGTTGTGGTAGTTATTGTATATGGCCATATATTTCTTCCTTCTTGTTTCTCTGACTTAGCAGAGAAGAAAGCAAGAAAGCAAAGCCTCTACCAGATTTATGATGGTATTTCTGTTTGACTTTAGTACTAAAAAGTCCTGAAAATCTGAAAAGTAATCACAGAGCAATGATCAAATGTCAGATCTGCGATTCTAAATATCATTTCCAGTTCCCTCTTGAAGACGGAGTGTGATAACTGTAAGAAATAATTTTTGGCATTCTTCGTAGGCACAGCCTAAGGCACATCATGATAACACAGACACAGAGTCCAATATCCTAAAGGCACACTGCTGTGGCAGGCAGCCACTGCCTTCTCCATCCTTAACTTTAGGCTATCAAGAGCCCACACACATCAGGAATTCAGGCAAATTTGGATGGAACAAGACAGAGGGGATTTATTCTACTCATGGTGCAAGTGGTTGCCAGACTGGATATCATTTCAGCTTTCTTTTGGCTCAGTGCCAGAGTACACTCAGGGGACTGTACATGAACCCAATAAATCATCACATTTAATCCCCTTTCCTCTACAAGGTGAAAGTCTCCAGCAAGGACTCTGGAGAGTGCCAAATTTTTAATTATGGCCAATGGGCTGAGAAATAAATTGAGATATAAACAATCCCCACAATCTACAGCAAGAGTCAGGGTGACTTCTACAGTTGCTTGGTGCTTTTCTTCTTGTTCATGTCTTTCTGGAGTTTCTTTTCTCTTTCTCTGTGGGAAAGTTCTCTGATCCATCCAGCCTTTTTTCTACTCCCTCTGACTTGATCCTCATGACATCAGCCCATTCATGGATTCTGGAGCTTTTACTGAATTCAGCACAGCTTTTCAGTACTTCTGAGAATCAAGTTCTGTTCAGTTAAATGTCAGAGAATGGATTCCAGAACCTGTTTTTTAAAACACTTGACTTCAAACTTGTAGTCTAAACATATTTATTTCAGGTGCTCAATAACAAGCACTAATAACAGACTATGGGAATTTTTACAGGCTTAAATACACAGAATAAATTTGACAATCCCAATTCAATAGACAACATGTTAATGCTGCAAGATGTATGAAAGACATTGTGCGAATGCTAATCCAGCATACAACTTCCATCAGCTCACAAGCCACTACATAAGTCCTCAACTCAGTGTCAAGAGATAAATAGTTCCCTGATCAGTATCTCAAAAATTACTCAAATGTCCACCAGCCTTCAGAAACAAAGGCCACTACTGCCACAATCTATCAAATGAAATATCTGCTCTGTCTTAATAAACATACATCATAGCTTATGAACCAATAAGAAGACAGTGCTTGACTTTAAAATGAACTATCTTCCTCTGCTATCTCAGTCTCCCTGTCTAAACTGAGTGATGCAGAGTGCAAGGTTGAAGTGCTATGCAACTCAATGAGAATATTAGACAAATTGGCTTTTAACTGGAAGACAGATTTTCATTCATTTCAAATGAATGAATGTGTACGTGTCATTCTAGCACCTCAAAATTAATAAGGAGCAACTTAACTTCCTTTCCTGTTCCTTGCAACATTTACTAACTCCAAATTTAGATCCCTTGGTGTCAACTCCCAGCGCAAGTTAATACTTTCAGCCTTTTACTATGCAAAATAACAACCTCTGTCCCCACAAGAGCTTTCCTCTGTCCTCTGCTTACTTTGATAAAGATACTTTAGGTCTTGTAATAAGTTATTTCAGACTGGCATAACTTTAGAGTTGGTGTCTCCCCACTGCAACGACATATAAAACATGGTCATGACAAAAAAAATCTAGAAAAGATCTCTTTTCCACTCCACACACAAGTTGGGGAATTTTAAATACATATCTTTCAATTCTTTTTAAGATGCTAAAGGAAAAAAATCCACAACTGCAAATTCTTTTGCAAAGAAGAGGCAGAACTAGAAGCTTACTTCATTTACAAAAGCTCATTTACAAAATTACTGGTGAATTTTTTGTCAAATTAATACTATATGAAGGTCTGATACTTCAATCATACAGGCTATTGTTTTCTTTTAAGATCTTGTGACAGCTACAATTCAACAAGTAGGTGAATTGCCAAACTTCAACTATTACAAGATTTCAGAAGAATCTCAATGTATAGAACAGGAAAAAAAAACAACATGTATTTGCAGGGTGCCACAGGCCTGCCTGTGGCAAATTTAGGATTTGCCTTGGAAAGAATGGGATTGCTTTCTTTATCCCCTTCCTCACTGTTTTACTCCAGCACACAGCTGTTTCCATTAGGTCAGCAACTCCTCTTTGCACACACCCTGAAAAGATGTTCTGGGAAACAAAATAAGAAATCCTAAACCTAGTGTTAAATACCAGGCACCTGGGAGCCGGCATGTGCTGAGAGAACATCCTGAGACACTGAAGGAAGAGCTGGAAGTCCAAACCCAAGATGAGTACAGTCTCACTGTGAGTCTAAGTGCTCACCATCCTTGTGCATCTGGATTCATGCTATCAGCTGGTGAGTGATAAAGGTGTTAGTGATGTCAACGCAGGAGGGATTGCAATCAACAGTGCAAATATTCCATGTCAAAGGTTATAAAGCTTTAGCAATAATATACTATGGATAATCCTTTCATGGTAATCAGTAAGAAAAGTTACTACCTGCCATCCAAATTTTGTATTATGTATTAGTGATCTCAGATCTTGATTTCCCAGTTTAGGACTAAAATGTATTATGACAATATAGTTTCACATTCTATTTATACATTTGAATGTTAGTTGCTTTATTGGATCTACTGTTTTCAGTTATGTTTTCATTACCCATTCCCTTTATCTCTTTTATAATTCACTTTCAGTCTTTCATTGGTGTTTTTTAGATGAAAAATACAGAAAATTCCTTGACTTTCTAAAATCATGTTACTCCTGTCTGAAGAAAACAGACCTGCTGGGTTAAAATGCCCAGCTTTTTCCTGGTTCTGGGCAAAGCACAACCAATCTCTGCAATGTATGACAAGGCACCTGTAATACCAACAATACAGAAATACAAATCCTCAGAAAGCCCGGGAGCTGATGGGTATTTATGAAATGAAGATGTGAATGTAGGTGAATGAACAGAACCCAGAATAGAAGAATAGGGGTAAATATTCAAACTTTTATTTATTTTACTCTCTTTCTGAAAAAATAATCTATTTCAGCAGGGAATAAAATACAGAATAGAGACAGTAACTAAATCCAGACTCTTCCTGCACATATATATCCCTATTACACACTCATTTTTTCCACTGGAGTTTCTGCATTTCATATTCTGCTGATACAATGTTTTATCAACACAAAACTTTAAACAGATTTTCTTTAAAGGGGTCTTAAAATGCACTGGATGCAAAATAAAGAGTTAGTACAACTACCTGTTTCCTCTTATGCAGTATTTCCCTTCAACCCTCATCCAGAAGTTAAACACAGAGGGGCTGTGTATGAAGCTGTTAGAGGACAAGGAGTTTAAGACCCCTGTCCCCTGAATCATCATATATAGCAACAGGTCTGCTAAAAGATCAACACACCAATGAACCAGGGAACGTGGTGCTAACTTCATGGTTAATTTCAGTATTCCTTTACTGTATTTGCTTGTTCACTCTTGCTTTCTTCTTATATAGAGGTGGATAAAACCAGCCGCGTGTGTCATCCAACAAACTTCCAGTGCAAAATCTCACACACAAGCTGTCCTCAAAGCCAAGGACTGGGGTGAGGATTGACTCTTCCAGCCCCTTCCTGAGGCCGTAGCCCACAGGGGTGGTCAGAAGCCCTCCTTGCTGGTCCTGTGCCCCTTTGCTGTGCATGGTAGCTCAGACTGAAGGCATGATGCAACTCAGCAGCTCATGACTACTGTTAGACTGACACTGAATGGCACTGTGTCCCTCAGTCTTTACCCGAGTTCCACCTGCTTCTTCACAGCCATGACTAAACCCCTGACCTATTCTGTAAGAGAAAGCAGCCATCCTTCCCACATTTCCTTGTTCTCATTATGGATTTTTTTCTTTCTCTTGAAAAATTATGGCAGAAGCACCTTTCTGGGTGCATTTCAAGAGTTAACAGCAAAATAATCTAAAGGTTTCTTCCAGAACCTCTGTAGAGGACATAGGAGAAGGACACACTCTTCTCCACTGTGTGTCCCACTGAACATCCCACAGAGTGTCTGACCAAATGTTCGTTCCCTTTTAAGGGTGCCTGTCAGTTCTCAGGGAAAATAACTAAGACAGGTTTATATGAATTGAGACAGGATTCCCCACCACTTCATGCACGTGAGTCTCTTGTGGTTTAAGAATTGTGTTCCCCAATTTAGTGTTTCCACTGAATCACTCCAAACTATGTGCTGCTTGCTCACTTGCAGCTTCCTCTCATTCTCCCCCCTGCAGCGAGCTGGAGAGGAGAACTGGAGGTACAAAAGGGCTGAGATAAGAACAATTTACTGGAAACAGCAATTAAATAAGACAATGAACAGTAACAGCAACAATACAAATGACAATGTGTACAAGAAAGGGACGAATGATTCCTATGATCACCATAGGAAAACCCCCCACAATACCTGACCACTCCCTCCACCATGCTATGTGACACAGAAAAGGGACCCCTTTCCCCATCACTGGAAAATTACATGATGTGCTACAGAATCACCTCCAGGTTCCAGTCATGCCCATCCTGGCTACTGCCAAAATTAACACTGTTCTGGGGTGCATTTTACCTCACGCTGTCTTAAAGTATATCTATGCCATATCCAACAGGTCACCTTATCATCAGTACATCAAACATCTATGGACTGGATGAGATTATCCTGCTACATTCCCTAGAATTGCAGTGGATTTGTTTGAGAAAAGCATTGGTCTGTACCGACTGACAATGTCCAGATGTCACTTTAGCTCTAACCCTGGTATCTCAAATGGTCCAGGTGGCTGAAGATCTGCTAGGAGAGTCAAAAGGCAGAGGACAGAAAGGCTGGATGGCTCTGAAACATCACAGTAGCAGTGAAAAACATAGTTTGATGGATGCTTCATTTAAACCTTCATTTTTTACCTGAAGGCCTGACTTCAGGCCTGTTATGATTCTTTCAATGCTGTTGTTACAAAAAGCACTTCATCAACACAGCTTTACAAGAAACACATGTATGGAACAAGGAAATGTTCTAGTTAAAGTCAGTTTCCTATAAAAAACCACACAGGAAAAAAAAAAGTAGCCTTGTGTCAGGATTGACAGTAAGCAGAATCATCCTGAGTAGAAGAAGATAGCTAGACATAAAAGAAGGTTAATATCAGCATTTTTACTGACAGTTAAGTCAGTAAACTAGAGGTGACAGAAAGAGTCCTTGGAACTCTTGCAAAGAAAGCAACATACTATTCAGCATGCCTTCCTGTCTGCATGCATCTGAGAGAGAGAGAAGCGTGTGAGATGATGTTCATATCCTTTCATTCACAAACTGCTGAAGTGAGAACAGACTACTTATGAAATCTCTAGGTATTTACATGCAAAAATATAAATCCTTTCTTTGGTAACAGGAGAATAGATAGCACACAGTGGGAATCTGAGAGGAGCATTGTTGTGGTGGTTTGACCTGGCTGAATGCCAGGTGCCCACCAAAGCTACTCTATCACTACCCTCCTCAGCTGGTCAGGGGAGTTGTATGACAAGAGGTTCATGAGTTCAGATAAGGACAATAATATCCAAGGATATCGAGTCATCGATTACCACCATAGGCAAAACAGACTTGACTTGGGGAAATTAACTGAATTGATTTCCAACCAAAATCAGACCAGCATAATGAGAAGTAAAACAAATGTTAAAAACGTATTTCCCTCATCCCTCCCTCCTTCCTGGGCTCTATCTCCTCCACCAGAGTGAAACAGGGAGAGGGAGGATGGGGGTTATGGTCAGTTCATTACAGGTTATTTCTTCTGCTGCCCAGGTACAGGAGTCCTTCCCTTGCTCCAGCATGGGGCCCTCCCGTGGGAGACAGCTCTCCATAAACTTCCCCAGTGTGAGTCCTTCCCACAGGCTCAAGTTTTTCATGAACCACACTAGCATGGATTCCTTCCACAGGGCACAGTCTTGCAAGAACAGAGTGGGTTCCCCACAAGGTCACAAATCCCACCAAGAAACTTGCTTCTCTTTCTATGGGTCTGCAGGTCCCTGCCAGGACCCCGCTGTAGTACAGGCTTCCCACAGCATCACAACCTTCTTTTGGGCAGATGCATCTGGTCTGTCATGGGTCTACTCCATGGGCTGCAGGGTGATCTCTGCATCTCTGTGGTCCTTGGGCTGCAGGGGCACAGCTGCTTCACCATGGCCTTCACCAGGGGCTGCAGGGGAATCAGCTCTGGCACCTGGAGCACCTCCTCCCCCTCCTCCACTGACCTTGGTGTCTGCATGGCTGTTCCTCTCTCATATTCTCACTCCTCTGTTCTCTGAGCGCAATAACATCAGCTCAAAACCTTTTTTTTTCCTTCTTAAATTTGTTATCACAGAGGTGTTACTATCATCTCTGATTAGCTTGGCCTTGGCCATCAATGGGTCCATCTTGGAGCTGACTGACATTGGCTCTGTTGGACATGGGGGAAGCTTCCAGCAGCTTCTCACAGAAGCCATCCCTGCAGTCCCCCTGCTACCAAAACCTGGCCACACAAACCCAATATACTTGCAATAATGTGATCCAAGTCTACTCTTGCACTATTAAACAGAGGAGGTAGTATTTATTAGTCTAATCCTCTTCAAAGCAGGATTTCAAATCAATACAAGTAAAAGGAAAGAGTGTTATGATTGCCTACTTTGTCACAAGAATTTTAAAATGTGAACACAGCCCAACTGTGATGTCTACTTTTATGTTTAATATCAATTCATGTTTCATATGCTAGGTATCTACTGGAAGTCTTCTGAAACCAGGACCCACAGTTAGAGCTCTTTACTCCCCTATGCCATGGCTCCTGTACACGTATGAGCTGTGATAGGGTGAGGGAACCATATTATTCTGGAAACAATATTTGTCTCTAAGGGTGACAAATTCCCATTCACTATTCTGTAACACCCTAAGTAATAGGAATTAATATTATCAACCATGAAATACTGAGCAGAAGAGTTAAAGTAAACTTATCCATTACATAGCACAAGCATTACAAACGGTGCCAAGGACACCTTGTTAGCCTCTAGTTCTCCTGTTCTGAACATACCTACATATCAATACACTGACATTCACCTCAGTAACACCCTGTCTCCATGTCATTTCCCTCCCCACCACTTTTCTCCCATTCTTCTCTGATCATCCAGACACCATTTTCCTGACACTCTCCCCTCTTCAGACTCCAGAGCCTCTGCTCACAACTAACACGAAAGGAAGAACAGAAGGAATCAGTACACATTTCAGGGACCTTATGGTCATTTTAGTCCCATTTACAGCTGAAATCGCAATTGAATAGAAAGCTTGCCATTCCTTTCAGCAACGATAAGGCTTTTCCCTTGCTTCTCTGATCATTCAACATGAGGCAAGAGCCTCCTGCCCAGAAGCCACATCAGCAAACACAACTGCCCGGATCTGAAATGGCTGGACTAAGGGATATTGTACAGTGACAAAGAGAGATTTTTTATCCCCACAGACAAGATTAGAATGAGCAAGTGTTTCTCAGGGGAACCAAGGAAAACCAAAACTTTCCCTTCAAGTTCCACGGGCTTTAAAAACAAACAAGGGAAATGTTTCCACAAATAAGTGCAAACCAAACAGCTTCTCAGAACAAAGTTGAAAGCTCTACTCTGCAGTTGGAGGTGCATTCACAGGGAATGGAAAAAAATGGCATTTTACAATGGCAATACTGCATTAACTGTAATTAGGTTTTAACAACGTACGATTAAGTGCAGATATTACTCCTTTACACATCTCCTTTAATTACATGTTCTCCTTTGAGTACTTTTGATTATTTTATACATTATCCAATAGGTCAAGTGTGTTTATCCTAACACCGGAACTTTCTCAAATCCCCATCTGACCATTCCAATTTTGGTAACAACACAAATTTGTGGCCTACACAGAAGACTACTGTAGATGATATGCAGTGACTCTAAATGGATAACAAGAATATGCTGTGATTTGGGGCAAGAGAAGAGACTCCAGCAAAACTGGGAAAGGGCAGAATTAGCCCCTTCTTAACCACAGGCCCTTTCAGCTAAATACACACAAATCCTTGGGGAGAGGTCTGAAAGAGATTATAACAAGTGGGAATCATAAGGAGAAAGTATCAGAAGAGTTAAGGGGGGGAGCAACGGTGGCACAGAGTGTTGGGGATTGGCTTATTTTTTATAACTCTGTTTTCAGGAAAATATAACAAACAGTCATTAAAAGACAAGTTTATCTACACTAGATATTATCTTGTATTGTAAAGCTGTAAAATAATCTTGATCTGTCCAGATCGCTCTCCTTGGGTCTTTGGGTGTCCCAGAAATAACCAATTCGTTCCTCCTGATTATCATCATTTGCATGGTACCACAGGCACAATATAGACATTTTTTAAAGAGTTCTGATACAAAATGACCTCCTCTGTATACAGCTACCCATTAAAAACCGAGACAATCCTGTGGAAATAGGCATCTCTCCAGGTCTAAGGTAACTGGAACCCGCTGCATCATGCCAAAACCACCTCTGACACTGACCATGGCAGATACAGCTTCAAAGGGAAAAAAGAGCCCCTTGTTGCCCCCCCCCCAGTTTGGATGTGTGTAGCAAAGCAACACTACCCTTGGGTAACCAAGTCTTCATAGGCTGCTTACTCAGCGGCACTAGGATTGAAAGCAGCTTTGGTAACAGCATCAACAACAATAAATATGCTCTCCACAGCTATCAAACTAGGTCAAAGCTGACGGTATTTCATTTTCAAGGGTGAAGTCTTTCTTTAATTTTCCTACTGAATGAACTTTGGAACATAATTTTCCAGGATCTGTTCATTTCCAAATTGGCTGGAATGCAGTGCTGAAATAAGAGCAGATCAAAGAACAGAAAGCACATGGGAGGAAAAATATCAGTGCAAGGAGCAACTGCAGAGAGCTGCAATTGCATCAAAAGCTTGGAACTCAGAGTCTGATAAAGACAAAGTGAAGGGAAGATGGAGAAGACATGGATATCAAGGCCACAGGCCAGGATGACAGAGCTCTGATCCTACAAGCAGCATACCAAATCCTGAACATCACCACCATCACCTCTAAATGTCAAGTCATAACTAAGAAAAATAGATATGTAGGGAGCTTCAGTAGTAGACTCAGGACACAGACAGTCTTTCACAAAAGAATCACAGGTCAGAAGTGTCTATCAGATTCCCCGCACAGCCTGCTCAAGCACCAATTGAGCTTTGCCTTTGCTTGAATACATAACACCAGGAATGTGTTATATTCACCAAACTGTGTTGTGACTATAATTAATACAAACTGACACCAGCAAGTTGCAGTATTTTTAACTTTATCTCAATTCCTGTATTACTTGTTCAAAAATTGTATCTTCACTCTGAGACACAAATCACATTCTGCCATTTTTTATTCCACTGGCTGTGGGATTTTGTCATATCTCTCTGCTTTGGTACTGTTTCAAAACTCCTGTACAGAGAAATGATACTGCTTTGCTATAATTTGTCTCTATTTTATCAACAGGAAAATCTTAGAAACAAACACAGTGGTACTAATGATACTCTTTATACTCTCCCTTCTTAAAAATAAATTATCCTAAGAGGCAGTAACAGACTTTATCATTTAGTCTGCCTTCTTGTATATCCCAGACATTACATTTCATTTGTTAATCTTCCACTACATGAAACAATTTGTTTAGCTACATCATATTTTCCAGGAATGCATATAGTTAGGTCCTACACTAATTCCTCTTGAATTTAAAAGGTCCTAGATCTGGCTTCTTTAAAGGCATGTGACATCACATTTCAGTCACGGGTTTCTGTCACACCTCTCTGCTAGATTACACATAGCTGCTTAGGTGCCCCTTGGCCTTCATCAAAATAAAAATGCTGTGATTAGTTCAGCCTTCCCTTGGACAGCTGAGCAGGCTTCACAGTTTTTTACAACATCATCTAAACACAAAGCATCCCATCAGTCAACACACAATTCTAGCCCTGGCCAAAGTAACAACCTATACAGAAGAAGGATCACTCCAAGGTACCACTCTCTGTATGTATACCCAAAGAACTCATTGTTCCTTTTTGACAACCATTATGCCAAAATTGTTGGTTTGCTATGATCCTGAAATCCTTCTTAAGGTCACCTCTTCGCAGAAGACAAGCCTGTCTTGGGTTGTTTCATTATGATATTGTATCCCATAATCATCTGTGCCCAAAAACTGTTACTGTATCTTTTAAGACCCTGCAGCCAGGGACCTCCTGTGTGTCTCTGTGTCAGGAGGTTGTTCGTGCACGGGTGTTTTCAAAAACTCCTGGCCCAGCTTTTTTGCAGCTCTTCGCAGCATGGTGTTTGCATCGCTGACTGCTTGGTCTTTGCTCGGGCAAAGGCTTCTCTTTCCTTTTTTTTCCTCGGCTCAGAGAAGCTGCACTAGCAATCTTTTAGCTGCTTTGTGGGCAAATTCCACAGCTGCCTGCCCGGAAAACCCGGGGTCATTGGGCCAGCAGCAGTGGAGTGGGCCCCAGGCTCTGTGAGCAGTGCTCCACTGGGGAGAGGCAGCCACCGAGAGGCTCCCACTAGGCTGCCTCGCCCTGGGAAGGAGGGCAAAGCAGGAAGAGTCATCGGGTCTCCATCTCCTGCTAGAGCTGCTCCATGAAGCTCCTGCCTTCCCGGGAAGGAGCTGGTGCCATCTTGTATCCCATACTGGAAACGGGTATTTCTGGCATTTCAGGTTTCTCTTTGTTCCAGTAGGGTGGTGAAGTCTAGCACTTTGATATCTAGCAGTTATTTACCTTTTTGTCCACCTCTGCCTGTCAGTGTTCTATTTCTTAATAAACCATGTTTTGTTCAGTTTCATCTATTAGTAGTCATTTCTTATTGGTGGAAAGGGATTGTTGGAACCCTTAGAGGAGACGACTCATTCCGGAGTGTTCTCCTTTAAATTGTCTCAAACCACGACAGAGCCCCTTCTCCCACTTCATAGGTAGTACCCACATACTTCGTTCCTGGATGAATTATGTAACATTTTGCTGAAGCCAAAGAATGCAAGTTGTTGGTTTTGTTTCCTATTTGTTGTTATTTGTGGTTTGGACGTGAGTTTTTTCAATCTGTTCCTTTGAAACAGAGGGCTTATTTTACATAATGAATTACAGGTCCTTAACATAATTACTCAGGTATTTAGCATAATCGATCACCGATAAGGTACAAGTGCTTAAATAAACAAATACTTAACACAAGCACTTCGTATAAGAAAGCCTGACAGGCCAAGCTTGACATAAGTGACTTGACAAAGACAGAGCTCAGAATAGCTTCTGGGCAAGAGTGATGAGGGAAACTAAAGGCTTCCAGACACGTCTCCTTCGAATGGACACAGCATTAGCAGCCATGAGACTGCGTGTTCCTGTGGAGGCTGTACCTCTGCCACATGGAGAGAAAGGCAGCACACCCGTTCCATTGAAGCTTACATCTGTATCACTAGGCAGAAGTGTATCCAGCACGAAGAGAAGCCTCGTGAGCGAGGGGAGGAGAAAAGGGAGGAGAACGGGAGTCAGCACTCACTTGGGGTTCAGAGTGATTGGTTCAGGCGCGGTAAGCGGTCGGAAGGAGTGTAAGTTCCGGAGCACCAAAGCCAATGGGAAAGGGGGCAGGGAACACCCAGAGGCCGGGGAAGGGTTTAAAAGTTTATGCATGGCTGGGGGTGCTGTGCCTCCTTGGTGAGACACACCCGGCTCAGCTGACTCGTTTGTTAATAAAGCAGTTTGTTTTTGCTTCGCCGACTTTGTCCTCCTTTAAATCTAGACAAATAAGCATTTCTTACAGCTGGATTAAAATAAACTTGACTGAAGTGTCTCAGCATAGCAGCTGATTCAAAGCACTTTATAAAAAAGTCCCTATCCTCCCCTTTTAAACAAGTATTTTTGTGTTATCTGCAAAATGTAGAAGTAATTTTGTATTTATTTTCAGATCTTTAAGACCTAATTTTAATCGTTCTCTTGATCTCTAAAGAACATCATTAGAAGTAACCCCCTCATTAACCCCACAGTGACATGTCCTTTCTACATTAGTCTGCTGTCTAAGAGTTAACTTCTATATGTACAAATTTTGTACCATTTTTTTTTCCTTTTTTTAAATCACAGTGCCTAAAACATTAACTGAAATTGCAAGCCCTTAAAATTCTATTACATCTTCACAGCTACCTTCACTGAGCAAACTCGTTATTTCATTACTCACAGTTTGGGGTTTTTTCTTTCTTAAATCAAGCTGGTTTTGTTCCTTTAATTTCTTGAGAATGACATATTTGTATTTCCATTATATTGTTTATATGATGATCTCAATCTACAGCCCTTCAGATCAGCTTTCCTACCCTTTTTTGGTATATTGACACTTTAAAGCCCTCAATGGTTCCTGAAATTTCCCTTGCATTGCAAGATTTAGGAAAAGTTAACAATACACAGCCAGAGAGCTCTTCAGCCAGTCTTTGGGACTCTTAAGTTTCCAGACCATTTTAGTCTGTTTCTTTCTGATAAACAGCATTTGACATTGTACATGTTTACAAATGCATTAAAAGCACAGCATAAACTTCATGAAATATGAATGCATTCTCCTCTCCCTGAACAAAATGCTTAAGTATTTAATGAAGAATTTTTGCCTCTGTGTATGAACAATTTTATTACCATTGTCAAATCATGGACCCATATTATTGCTAGGATTTATTTCATTAATGCATCATAACTTTACTCTGAAGAGGCTATAATCACAGAGGAAAGACTCTCACACACATTCTGGGGCGACAAAGTACAGCTGCAGTACCACAAGTACTGATGGCCTTGTTATAGTAATCATGGAGTAGCCAGGCAATAGGTCAGAAATGTTTTACCATCTTAGAGAAAAACATAGGGAAGGATGTGAGTTGAGAAACCTCTCTAAAAATGCACTGCACTTCTTTCTTTCCTCTCCCAAGATAAATATGTGTGTCCAGACAATTACTGTTGGCTTCCTCGCTATCCAGACTGATTTCCATTGTGACAGCTTGAAATCTCCATAACCTGAAATCATGAAAACACCTACAAATGAGAGCATGAAGGCAAATCTACATGCTAGACTTACTGGTATAGTGTGCCTGAATAGACACAAAGCATTTTACTAAGAATGGAAAAATGTCCTGTAAAAAACTCCATACAACACAGTAGGTATTTAAATATAGATGGCAGAAATGATTTACCGCTGCCCACAGGTAATCTGGTTCTTTTTAAAAATACCTCAAGGCAAGGAAGAACAAAATGAGACATCACAAGCAACAGGATGAA
This sequence comes from Climacteris rufus, assembly GCA_013398175.1. NCBI lineage: Eukaryota > Metazoa > Chordata > Aves > Passeriformes > Climacteridae > Climacteris > Climacteris rufus. Next base: position 307,067 of record VZRZ01008246.1, read on the forward strand.
AAAAGAAGGCTTACTTAGCTCAATTTTGTTAAAAAAATTGAACGATTTTTAGGTTTTCTTTTTATTTAAAGTGGATGGAATTCTCTTTCCACAGAAACCTGTTTTTAGCACTACTCATCAGTAGAGAAGAGGCTTCTCTCAGCATATGACATTTGGAAAGGAAACAAAAAGGGAAAAATAAAGCTTATGTTATGGTAGTAGGTATCCACCTCCAGCAAGTTTTTCCAAAGTCTCTGAGAGGAAAACCCTTTCCATCATGTAGAAACAGCCTCAGTTGACTTTTCCACTCCTGCCAGTTTGCAGCACATAGCATCTCAAAGGTCTGTCTTTACATCTACCTTTTACCAATTGACCACATCTTTCCTTGGAAAGGGCATTTAAAAAATAATAAAAAACCCCAAACAACATAAAAAATATATTACAAATCCTCCTGAGGATCCTAAAGTAACAACTGTTCACTGCTAGCAAGTCCCAGCTTGTGGATGGATGAAATATTTTCCTACAACTTCCAGTTCCTGGGCAAGACTGTTACTTAACCTCGATGCTTAGGAAATAATAATTGAGATATTTGTGGTATTCTATGTTTACTATATAAACCACTACTTTGCAAAGATAAAATTAAAGACTGAAGGTTTGCCAGTTTACTTTCTTGGCTAGTGTAAATGGAATATAAAATGAAAACTGGCTATCCCAAAGAGGCCATGACTACCGTGAAACTCAGAATAACAGTCATGAAGGTTTGTTATCTCCTCTGGAAACCCAAAGAGGAGAAAATGGTCTCATTTTCAAACAAAACCAGGATCACTCAAAACATCCAGAAGTAATTTCTCTTGAAATTAAGTAAAATCTTTCTATGAAAGAAAGGGAAACCTGCACACCCAGTTGATTAAACCATTGCCTCAGAGGCAAAGCACACGTGAACTCTTCAAATAATGACTCTTGCCATCATGAATTCTCATATTGGCATCTCAGATGACAACTTTCAACTGCAGTACTGCCACATCCAAACAGTGAGCTAAACAACTAGTCAAAATGAGTTTTCTCTGAAAATCCCTGCCTAAATAGCATGTGCCCATTTGCATTCTCTGTGTACATGAATGTGCAGCTTTGACATGCATATCAAATGGTTACCCTTCCAAATGACCATGCATATAGCTATCTCAGCCTACAGCTTCCTCATGAATGGAAGAGGAGGGGCAGACACTGACCTCTGTGGTGACCAGTGACAGGACCAAAAGAAATGGCCTGAAGTTGTGTCAGGGGAGGCTTAGGTTGGATATTAGAAAAAGGTTCTTCATCCAGACAGTGGTTGAGCACTGGAACAGGCTCCCCAGGAAAGTGGTCACAGCACCAGTCTGACAGAGTTCAAGAAGTGTTTGGACAATACTCTTGGGCACATGGTGTGACCCCTGGGGATGGTCCTGTGCAAGGCTAGGAGTTGGACTCCATGTGGGTTCCTTCCAACTCAGCATATTCTGTGGTTCTGTAATTATTTTGTTCTTACATGAATGCAGATGCAGTTTACATGCATAGTTTTCAAAAATCTGCCCTTGGTCTGATCATTTCCTCACACTGAAAAATCCTGTATTGTATCCTGAGCTCCAACCCAGCCCTGATACACCAGAAAAAGCTATAAAAAGTACAACAGTTCAAAACAGGCCCATTTTTCTTTCCATTTAGTAGAATTGTAACATATTCTGCTTCTCTTCTAAGTTTCACACCATATTGTAACACACCAGCCCTTTATTACAGAAATATGACACATGAAAGTTTCTGGAAGACTTCTACTCAATTAGGAATAATTTTCAAACAAGCTTAGCCCCATTATGCTTGCTTTAAAACTGTTTCCTAAATAGACACACACAAATCCCATATACAATTAAAATTGACTTTCTCTCTGTAAAGACATAGCATATGGTTTGAATGTAAGGTATTACTTAGAAACTGATTTGTGCAATCTCCACAGAGAGTAAATGGTACATTAACAAACAGACCCTCAAATGCATGGCAACATAAACTTACAGACCTTTTGAAAAGAATGAGATGGGAAAGGAGAATATCTTAGTCAATGAAAGTGAAGCCTGGACATCTGTCTGATTAATACTCCTAAAACCAAACTGTGTCTCACATCTGCTACGAGCAAGGACTGAAAATGCAATTAGAAACTCCTGCTGTCCTACAAAGAGTATATGCAAAGTCCCACTTCTCTGAATATGGCAGTAGCAAAGATCGAGAAACTATTTTTAAGGTCCTCTGTAGAGCACTGCTTGTCCCCATGCTCCTTTAGCCTATTCTTAAAGTAAACATCTGCCCTTCCAGCGATCTGTGGTACTTCCCTGACACCACTGCTGCTGCCACCTCCTGTGAGCTCAGGTTCATGTATAACCCAGATTTGTAGACCAGTCTTTATGTCCATCGCTGCCACTTGAATAAAATGCAGAAACAATATCCAATTATTTTAAGATGGCAAAATGATATTGCTACCCTCATATACTATTGGGGGGTAAGAATATATGTATATCTTTAAGAGCAGAGCAAGGCGTAGACTGGTCGATCCCATAGCTCCTGAACTCACTCTTTGTTCAGCTCAGATCTTGCAAACCTCACCAGAGGGAACTCAGTGTCAGAAGGACTTGACAATGTGTGCCATGGAAGGGGAAGAGGCATGGAGACAGCTGTGGGAAGGGAGAGCAATGCCATTTTTGCTTTATAAAACTTCTGTCACCCTTCTTGCTTAATGGAACCACTTGGCTTTTGGTCAGCCTGAAAAACACTTCCAGTCATTTACAACAATGCTGTGAGGAGGAGTCATTTATATACAAAGCAATCAGACATACACTCCATATTCTTTAAGCCAAAAAAGAAGACTCTATGTATTTTCTCTTTGGAAGCTATTCTTGAAAACTCATGGTACTTTTTTTAATCTCCTTACTTTCAATCCATCTGTTAGCAGGAATTTTTTTTTTTCCTCTCAGAAGACAGACATAAAGCAACCTATATCAGCAGTCTCTGAACTGGAGTAAGTGTAAGTATACCCTTGCTTTCCTAAACCCACTTCTTTCTGTTAATACATTACAAATATCTTGCTAGACAGATAGCAAATGAAGTGCAATGAAAGAAGGAAATGTTTTTGAAGAGTGTATGAGTGGAGACAGTGCATATGAAAACTCAGCATGAAAAGCAAAACCAGATTTCACAACAAACTTGAAGAGCAGCCTCAGACCCCTGTGGAATTCTGCTGCAGACCATCCAGGCACCTTGCAGATCAGAAATAGGACTACAGCCCAGGTACTTGGTCTGTGAATGGAACACAGATCATGAGAACTAACTCCAGCTACATGAACAATGAATCAAATCCTTTTATCTACCTATAGGTTACCTTAATTTTCACCTGACCTTTTCCTCATGAGGGAGTGCATGTGGGGGAAAAGGGAAATACACAAATGGGATTCTGATTCTCTAAGAAGAAGCACTCTTGATAATCATCTTGTTCTGCTTTTGTTGTAGTTACACAGTATATCTGCTCTACTATCCTTCCTTTGTAGTACCCAAAGATTCCAACTCTGGCAGAAAAAATATCAGATTAACATTTTGGTAGGCTTTCCAAGCTGCAAACAATTGAAAAGGGCGTGTTCACCAGGTAGGAAACTATCATCTTCACATTCAGTGTATGCACCATGAGCAACAGAGCTTGCACTGGGAATCATGATATTGCCAAGCCATGTTGGTGGAGGACAGGCTTGTATTTCCAGATTCACCTTTTAGTCCAGCATGTATGTGTACTGTTTCACTAATGTCATGGAGAAATCTTGCTAAGAGTCAGTTAAAAGACATCTGCCTCTTTAAGTAGCTACTGGCACTTCACAATCTTACTTTGGCAATGTAGATTTGAAAAAAAAACAAAAACTGCACAAAAGCAAGCAAACAAAAACAAAATCCCCTCCACAAACTCAATCTAATAAAAAAAATGTACCATAGACTCAATAAAAGCTCATGAACTGTTACATACACGGTTTCCCCCAGTCAGACCCACTGACATAGAGCTGGGTACTTAACACTCAGCTTCAGCTTCAAAATGTTACAGTGTGCTTGGCCTTGGGACTTCACCTGACTCTGGTGAGGGATTTCACAAGAGCACATTCTCTGTGTGTACTGCCATCCAAACTGCAACACCACCCTCATCAGGGCAGTGGGTTTCCCCACAGGACATCCAGGTAAATCCCTGTTTTGAAGACAGCCTGCCATGAGAGGCAGAGGGAAAGCTTATCTGGGAATTATGCTTCAAAATGTCCACTCTTGCTTTCTTCACAGATACTTTTCCTTTCAAATACATATTTTATAAACTACAGTGTTCATCACCTCCTTCCTCCCCACTCCAATATAGTGCTTACTACAAGTGCCATTTAAAGACTGAAAGATTTTACTGTGACACCTTCATCATCACCTTCATAGATACTACCCAAATCCCAACAGCATGGCAGTTCTCTGCCACTTTTAGAGGAAGACACACACTGTCTCTTCCCACCACACTGTCCCCGGGGCATCCTCATTGTGTGGTGTCAGCCCCTAGCTACAGCCAGTCACAAAAAAAGTCATTTTTCAGGCTTTGATTGTAAAAGCTCTTCACTTGAAAACACTCAAAGACCTTACAGATTACTATGAGCTTACTAGTAAGCACTTTTATTTTTCAATCTTTTAAAACATACTCCTTGTGGAAGACTATTTTTGTCTTCAGTAGTTGCATTCACGCATCGTGTTGAATGCAAACTGTGTAGATGTTAAAAAGATGAAAAAATAAAACGGTTCAAGTATGTACTTTTCCAACCTTGTCCAAACCCAAGGACAAGTAAAGTCCTATTTCCTCTACTCCTCACAGCCACACCACACGGAAAATTTCATTCCCCAAAGAGCAGCCTACCAAAAAGGTACAATAGTGTGAAAAAAGGGTGCTATAATTGAAAGCCTTTTACAGCCGTAATTATAGCAGTTGCTATGAAGCCAAAGCTGTAATTTTTGCAAGCTAAAGTGAAAGGAACAAAAGTACTGCAGGTTTTTTTTTTAAAGCTATGAGGGAGGTTTTCTTTCCTTTCCTGCTGTTTAATCAAAGTAATGAAGATTGGGGTCATGAAGAGACATAAAAGCTGTACTACTGTTCTCTGCTGGGATCCAGGCTTCTCCGTATTTTTGCAACATAATGCAATTAAAGGATATTCATAAATCATCTGGAACATTACACAAAAAAGGGGAAAAAGAAATGCAAGTCCCAGTCCTGCAATAGACTCCATAATGGTTTTAATTCCTACGCCCACAGAGTAGCTAATAATTTACATACAGTAGTTGAGAAGAGTGTTGTAAGATAATGAAAAAGAGAAGAGGCAGACACAAGAACTCCAGCCAAGTCAGTCAGGCAAAGCACGGTTGTAAGGGGCGTCTTCAATGAAAAATGCAAGCTGAAATATGCACACAAGCAACCTGAACCTCTCAGACCTCCACCATGGTCTAGAAAAACCCAGCAACCCATGCAAAACTCAAATCTTTGGATTGGAAAAGAGATTTTGCTTTGTTTGGCTATAGAATTTACATTGATCTGCTTTTTTTGCCAAGATTTTTTTTTTCAGCCCAATAAATAGAGACCAAAGAAAACACCTGAGAATAACAATATGGTTCCAGGCCTTCTTAGTGTGAGGAGATACACTATCAGTCCAAGAATCTCTGCTTTAAATATTTTATCCATATCTGTACTTTCCAGTTTCAAAAAGGATGTTTCAGCTCCCATACTATTTGCGAGGGTATGGGATAAGCTCAGCTGAAGCATAAGCAGACAATTAAGGGTCTCTTGTTTCTGTATGTAGCTAAAGCAAGCAGGATTGACTGTATGCCCAGAATTCAGCACTGCTGCAAGATCAAGTAGCATTTTATATTTGAACAGCAATGGCTCAGTTTATGAGCTCTGAGGATTACCAGTTGTCAAAATGGCAATTGCATGGAAATGGAAATATTAAATGTGATCATACTTATCTATCCACAGATTTTGACTGTACCACCTTATTTGTTCTCCATGTATCTTCTGCAGCTGATTAAAGGGTTTGTGTTGTAATATTTTCAAACTATACAAATTCTATAAAAAGTGAATGTGTTTTATTTTTCCTATATTTGAGATAAATTGTTAGTTTAGCCAATAAACTAATGTTTGCAAAAAAATCCATATATCACTTTGTCCTATGGCCAAGTATCTATTTTAAAAAAGCACCTAAGTACCTGTAATTATTTTGTCCCCATTTACAAGAGAATAATCAGTGCTACCTTTGGTCACTTGATCTTTGAAATATTACTGAAGACCTCTTCCAAACTACTGAATTATCAGCCAGAGTCTTAAATATAATGTCTATATTCCTTTCTTCCATAGCTTCTCATTTCCCCATATAAACCTATTTTCTTTGAGATAAAAGGCTAGTGCAGATCATGGTTGTAATTGCATTTAAGCAGGACTCTGGAGACTGCTCCTCTTTCTCTTGTGATAGCAAGATAAATGTTGTTATATTCAAGGTTCAGAAAATTTTCTGCAAAATGGAAGAAAAAAATTGCGAGTTCTATCAGTGACAAAAAACCCTCTCAAAACTCTTTGTGACTGTAAGGAAAAGATTGAAAGTATTCACAAATTTTTTTGAAAAATTAAGTTTAGAAATAAATAATTCTGAATTTGAAGGGAAAAAACATGAAAATAAAAATGAGGATTTCATTCACCATCATTTCCTACAGAAATTACTATCCCAAATAGAAAAAAACTTTAGCATAAGGTGATGGAAGAAAAACACCAACCACATCTGGAAGACAAAAATCAAGCCTTTTGTTCAAGACTGTCTCTTCCCACAGAAGCATACAAGCAGAAAAAAATATACTTTCTAATGGTGTAGTATGAAACATCTGAAGTCTGAAAAACTGATTTTTGCTGATCTTCAAACTTCTGGGTATTTATGTAACTTTATAAAAAGTCTGTCTTTTCCACTTGTACATACTGTATTTTCTCAAGGCCACATCAGTGTCCACATATAACCCATTCTTTCCTGGAAAGCCCAGTCACTCCTTATTCCCTATATGTTTTAGGCATAATGCCTCAACTTTCCTACATTACAATTTTCCTCTCACTTGCGAACATCATTCATCACAGGGAGTAAAACTTTACTTAGCTTCCATTTCTGATAAGCATAGAAAAAATTCTAACCCAAAGATAAATGTGACAATGAATAAACATTTTTCAAGTGTATTTCAGGAGTTGTACAAATTCACAGGGGAATTCATATGGAAAAGCATTAGTGCTTATTGGCAGTACAACTGACTGCTTACTTGCAACTGTTTAGAGTTTACATAGCTTTACTGTGAAACTCCTCCTTCCAGGGGTCTGAATGATGAGAAAATGGATATTTCAGTTACTGCAATTCATTGTCGTATCAAATCCCATCCATTTATATCCAAAGTAAGTCAGACTATCTTTACTTCTCTTCATCAAGCAAATCCATTTACATAGAATAATCCCACTATTACCATAAAAATTCCTGTTATTTTAAGACATATGTCTGCCACACACATTTGACTACTCTTGTCCCAAAAGCAGCAACTGCCATGCAATTCATCTCACACAGCAGAGTAAGAAAAAACATGTTTTCTTTTTTGTCTGTGCCAAGCTGAGAGACCAGTTTCATTTTTTGTAAGCCATAATGCCTGCCAGCAAAGCTTCTGTTTAAAACACAATGTTATTCCACTGAAAAGCCACCCAAGCATCCAATGCTGATTGGTTCAAATGACAAAAGCAGCTCCCAAAGTCATGAGACAGACAGGATGCACAAAGGGCTTGAGTTTGGGATAGTTTGGGTTCCTCCAGAGCTGGCACGGAAAGATTGCTTCAGTTCTGGATACTGAGGGTTTAATGGGGCAGGGTCAGATGCTGCTAGAGTATGTCAAGTTCCCTTCAACCTATTAATGTGAAACCCTGAGGAGGATCATCATAATGAAGAAACTACTCCCTCCTTGGCATGGTATTCATAAGAAGTGGTCTCTTTATACTTTAAAGACAGAACAGTCTTTCAAACCATTCCAAGTAATGCCTTCAGAAGAATCACATTTCATATGAGTAAAAACCACAGGAGAGGAAAATAATACAGAAAGATTTAAACTTCTTGATCACTTCTTAAACTACCTTAAGAAAAGCAGTTTATTTGCAAATTGAATGTGCAGACAAATATTACAAAACGTGGACATGGAAAGGCACACTTTTAAAGTAAAAAAAAAAGAGTTCCTTAAATGTACAAATAAAGCAGAGAACATTCAGAATAAAATCAATGGCAATAATCAGCAGGACTGGGAAAAGATAATCATCTAATTATCTGTGTTACATGTCAAGAATATAATTGTGTACTGCTAGCTAAACGAGCTTTAGACTGAGTTGTTGATAACTATGAAGCTGCAGTTTTTCAATTTGAGGGATCCCTGGATATTTTGAGTGGAAAAGAACTGCCTGCAAAGCTAGAGGAGAGATTCATATGCTTACATTTTTCCAATTTATTTTTTTTTAGTTTTCCAAGCACAGTCCTGGGTATAGTCTTGGCCACTGCCAGCTTCTGGAAGGGATGAAAAACTCTTGATTTATTGACTGAAAGTATCATATATTACTTCATTAAACCCACCCCATCAAAGACACACTGTGCTACAGGGACATGCTTTTATCAGCACTTTCTCTGCTACTGTCTTTCCCCTCTAAAATTATCAGCGTCATTGCACCATTCCACCCTGAAAGCCTCCAAATCTACAGACCTAAAACTTCCCAGGGACACATTTCCTGTCCAAAGATAACTGCTGGTATCTGTACTTTATTAATACCTAAGCTCTGCCAAGTTTGTGGGGACTGGCCACTACCTATATGTCCCCTGATGATTATTAAACCAGCTGGAGGTTTAAATTAACTCCAAATGCAGCTCCACCCTCAGGGATGGCTTTCAGAAACTGTGCAGTAGAATGGCTTCACATGCCAAAACATGTAGAGGGGATCCTGTTGCTCAATGCCACCAGGGCTCTGTTGGGGACAATGCAGTGCCTCCCTTCTGGGTGCAGCTTTATACACCAGGACAAGGGCTGGGTGGAACTGTTTGCGGAAAAATGGGTTCACTAATATGGAAAAAACGCTTTCACATATGATCTGGTGTATCTTCATAGAGCTTCCCCTTAATGGAAAAATACACCTTGGACTGCTGCTGCTTAAACAACCAGTCTCAGTATTACAAAGACCCCAAACACAGCCGGACACTGAAAATTAATTCCCCTGAGAGGGGTAGAGGGTTTCTCTACACTGGTGGAAGAGACAACAGAGAGCAAAAAGACTTGCCAAATCCAACCCAAAACCCTCCACTGATAAGCGCAACTCTCTAAATTCTCCGCACCCGAGGCCAGCACACACCATGGCTGTGTGTGCTTTGGGGCCAGGGGGAACAAGCTGCAGTGCCAGTGCTGGCATCAGGCTTTGGCTGCAGGCAGTACATGCTGCTCCTGCCGCTTCCCCCTCCTCACTCCATTTAGCTGTAAGGGCAGACTAACAATATTAATTCCCCAGGGCTTCTGCAGCTCTCTGAGTTGCCACTGGGGAATCGTGATATGGTTTATGGGGACTTTGATAGAGAAAAGGAGATGGCAGAGTGCCTACTAACACTGTTCCCACTGTGAAATGCCCCACAGACTGCCATGGTGGCTCCTCTGGGGCTGTGTCACCAATGGAAAAAGTAAATGACTTTTTTAACCTACTAAAAAAAAGGTCACATCAGAATGACACTGAATCTCTGATAAGAGATATTTTAAAGAAGAATCAATAACAGAGGAAGAGCTGAAACAAAACCAAATTTCAAAACATCAAAGGCATCACACATGAAATAGAAGTATTTTTCTCTACCCAAACTACCAAAATCTACTGACTGAAGGCAGCCTGTATGAAGGAGAAACACAGGCATAGGAAGCTTTCAGATCTGGGCAAAACATTTCACTGCATTCTCTCCTTGACTGGTTTTGCTTTCAAACCCATATTCCAATATCTTCTGAAGTCTACTGAAGAATAAGAAAACTGAGAAGAAAGGTCAAAAATTACTTCTCAATTTGTACATTTCTGAAGGTTACATGGGCTCTTGGTTACATCTGAACTGCTCAGAAGTACCCTAAACAGAGAACTCCCACAATAAAGATATTCCAGTACATCCAATTGACAAAATTTTCAACTAAATAAATATAACCAATTCTCAGACAAATTACTGCCAATTAACCTAATTTTGATGCTTAGGTGCAGTTTGCATAAGGTGCATATGGCCAAGTTCCCCTCATGCACTGCCTGACCTGGCCCTACTGCTTCTGTTGGACCTTACCTGAAAAGGAACTAAGGCAACATGGTTTTAATCCCAGGATTGTGACCCTTACTTCCTTGGCAGTTTTGAGCAAATTGTTGTGTTTCACTACCTCACTTTCTGATCTGTAAAACTGAGACAGCTATTCAGCTATCTTAGAGGAACTTCTTGAGACTGGTAATTGTCTGCAAGACACCCTGAAGCAAAACACTTTACAAATGCAAAGCAAAACATTTTTCAGCTTCAATTCCTATGGCTATCCTGTTTATTGAGAAGAGGAAACTATCTGAGCTAAAAACAAGGCACTAGGTTATTGTTTCCCATGAGGCTCACAGAAATACTGAATTGTCTGCAGGATAATCGCACATCACTTAATCCATATTACACAAAAAAAAAAAAAAACACAAAACCACACTCAGAACCAACTGAACTAATAGAAACAAGGCATTTGGGTGGATAACCCACAACCCTGCTGTGTATTCAGCACCACATGCTACAGCTGACCAGTAAAAAAACAGTCCTGCTCTTGGACTGAAGCCAACTCCTTGTGTGCCAGCAGCATGGCCATCAGTGCAGCTACTTACTGAAACCCAGGTGCAGGCTGTTTCAGGAGATGGGAAACAAGATACAGGGGGGTTTTCCCCCTGTGCAGTATGTCATTTCACAGAAACCTTGTCAAAGAGTGGAGGAAGTTAATTCAGGTGTATTCATGAGTTACAGCTATTAACAGAACTTACGCTGTACTGAAGGATTTAATCTTGCAAGATTTCCCTGCAAAATCCCCTGGATTTTCTGAAAACCAAGAGTTTTCAGAACCACTGCAGCTCCCATTACAAAGAAACCAAAAAGTGTGATGATGCTGCTTTCAGATTCAGCTGCGTAACGGGTGATGCAATGTTGGCACAAGATATAAATGCTCATCTAGAGCACAGGAAAAATCAGAGATAAAAAGCAGCAAGAAAACTAGAGTGGTTACTAAATAAGGCAAACTTTTAAAATTAGACATGCAATGGGACATTAGATCAGAAAGAAACACAGGACTCTCACCACATGTTTAGCACTGTTGCTAACATAAATGGAAACAGCATATCTAGTGGATGGATTGTGGGTTACTCGTGTTTGATTTTTTTTTAATACCAAAAAAACTCAAAAACATTTCAGATTAAAAAGATACAGACTGGAAAGACTACAGGTTTCATGAGAAACTCATCTCTGACACCTCTTCCCCCTTTACTAGTTTGTCACCAGAATCCAATTAACAGTACTTTTTAAGAAATACAATCGCTATCATCATCCTTGTTGTGTGTGTTCAAAAAACCCTAAAAGAATGATTTTGATTGTATTAAATATTTGTCATTCTACAAGTCATTCTTCTACTGACTTCTCCTTTAGTTCACCTAATCAAGAATGAAGTTGACACAGTAGAAGTTATATTTGTCCCAGTGCAACCTAGAGTCACATGAAAATCAAGGCGCTCCAGTGAGCTCTATGAACTTCCTATAGTAAACCAGGAATGACTGAATGTTGCAAATGCTGCTTGACATGATTGGAGACTACAGCCTATTCAGTCTTTAGTGTTTGACTCTTGCTGCGGTGCTTTAATTTGCTAATTCATGGTGTCTACTGAGTTAAAAAATCTGTGCTTGAACTGAACTTCAGGAGAGAAAGGGGCTTCATGTTGCATCTGCATCCTTAATCTCAGGAAAACAAGTGTACAAACATAGGATTTGTAACTGAATGCTGTGATAGGACTGCACAGTTCTTGCAGTACTATTTAAATTAAAAAATAAAACCAAACCAAACAAAAAACCAAAAACTAAACAAACAACAAACCCAGAAAAACCCACAAACAAACCCCCCCAAATAAGAAAGAGAGAGGAAAATTATATTATCCCCAGAATTAGCAGATGGAAAATTATTTGCTTCATTTTAGAATGCATCCAGAAGGCTGTTCCATCAACCCCTCATCTGGAATCTTGGACTTTTAACCAAAAACTTGACAATTTTAGATTCCTGGAAAAAAAAAAAAAAAGACACTACTTCCCTATTATCTCTAACTTCCAGTAAATCAAAGTATTATTAGGTAGATGTTATTTGCTTTGGACTGCAAAGGAGCAAATTCTATCCCAAATGTCAGAGGAAGCATAGGAGTAGCCATATAGATGGAACTATTTACAACTGCTCAGTGGCCTTACTGTTTCCCAGGATCACTTTGCTTGGAAGCTGGCCAAGTCAGTACTGAACATCAAACTAATGGACCTTCATCTAAACAAATTTTTGATAGTTATCAAAGCAAGTGGATAAAAATACATCATGTAACACAAAAAGTAGAATCCCTGGACACCTGAAAGGAGGCTGGACACCTACAATGTCTGAATGCAAAACAAGTTAAATGGAGCACATTTTTTTTGACAACAATTACAGCATTTTTTCTTTCCCAGTGGACTTAGTGCATTTCATAAGAAGCAGTGAATGCTAATCAGTAGCAGCCTAAAATCAGTCTAGTGCATCCTCATGTCAAATTGGGGCTTTTTGGGAGCAGAGTCATTAAGGGAGTACACCTTAGTCCTATCTGTTTGTTTCCATTGAAAAGAAGCAAAGCACCAAGACCATCATAGAACCTCATTAGCAAATCAAAATATACAGTGGTGAAACCCCAGGAATCTGATCTATTTCAATTGCAAAGTTTTCCCACTTTTTGGAAAGCTTTCACCATCCATGTTCTTTTGTATAAAAGAGAGGCTGAGTCATCCCAAGTTGGAGTAACTATAAATACCTAATGCCAAGACCTCTGCATAAAAGCTGCAGCACTTGATATACAGTATTTTGGAGACACCCAAAAGCTGGAGAATGAGTACAGCATGCCCTTTTTAGGAAGGAACATCTGTTGCACTGGCTGAAAAGCAGCTGGCGTGACCTCCTGTCCCCTAAGTAATGTCAACTCACCGGTGTTACTTTTTACAAGCAGCATTGCAAGATTTCCTCGCAGTTTGAGAGGGGGAAAAGTATTTGGAATGGAAATGGAAAAAGCAGCTGCCACCAGAGGATTTATTCAGCCACTAAAACTTTGCTCCTTTTAGTAAAACATAGTCATTACGTTCTCTCATAACAATGCAAATATCTGGTTCTCTTTATCCTGACATTGTATTCTACAATTCATCTTGATATGAGAGTGGAACACACAAAGCCTATTTGCAACACAGCCATCCCACTGTATTCCCACTCTTCCATAGCAGTCTTCTAATTTCTATGCCTCTGGATATTAGCAAATATTAAATCAGCTATTTTGATACCCAGCAGTGAAAACCCATATATGTAAGTTTAATTCAATGTGAGGATGATCTTTCCCTGCCATAATCAGTGTAGGAGTGTAAACCTAACACAAGCTTGAGTCAGGAGAACAAAGTTAATATTTATAACTACTTCAGGCAAGGGCCTGAGCACTTCCTACCCCCTGCAGATAAAAGCAAAGAATCTACTCTGAAATCCCCTGCCAAATACTGTAAACAACCATGTTTCATGCCTGCAGTGTTAACAGACTGTTGGAATAGGTCTGGGATCTTCACTCACATACCCATTTTTCCCTTTCATAAGCACACTGGGTTGGGCTATTTTTAAACAAAACATGACGTGATGCTAACCGTTTGCTGTTTCATTTTGAATCCATAATTAAACCTTTAAGATCAAATTACCAGAGTTTTTCTTTTCTTTTCTCTTTTTTCCCTTGTTTTGCCTTTCTTCTTTAAAAGACTAAACAAACCTGAATTTCTTAGCATTTTCTGCCAGGACTGTGAAAGGCATGACAAGAAAAGTCTAGATGAACAAATAAGAATGAAAAATTCTGAGAAGCAAGGAAGTCTTAGTTACAACATAGAAATTCTTGCCTATGATCAAAAGGGGTAGCTAATTACACCCTAACATAGAAATTAGAGTGGACGCTCAAGTATTTACACAGACTTTTTGTTCCTCTTCATTAACTTTATAAAGCAATCAACATCATAGTGCTCTCTAGCCTCCTGGAGATCAGTTGGTCCTGAGACATGATTTCTTAAACCTTTCCCATGACAGTGCTCTGCCTGCACAAAATACAGGGCCCCTCCTAACTATCTGTGAGGGGGTCTGATGATGTCTGTAAGTCCTTTGTCTCAGACTGGGATTCACCAAGGAATGCACAGACTCCACTGTAAAAAAAAAAAAAA
>VZRZ01008246.1:321700-402238 GCA_013398175.1 Climacteris rufus
AAAAAAAGGTGAAAAAAGCTCACACCATCTTCCTATGAATCCAAAAAGAATACCTTTTTTCAAAACTACTAAGGGAAATCTCAAACTGCTTCTTCATCCTCCTCTGCCACAAAGTACTCGTATTTCTGATGCAGGACAAAAGCGATTTGAGCAAATCAAGTGTACATCCACCCATCCTGATTCAGGACACATGACCAAGTATATGATTTAAGAATAAGGTTTTGGTCAAAAGTTTGCTTTTCTTCCTCAGGATTATAACACTTGATAGGGAAATGAAATAGCAAAGTGGACTGCAAAGCCAAGAACAGAACAGCACAGAGCCAGTCTTGTGATGAGGGTCCTTCCATGTCCAGTGAGAAATACAGCTTCAGCTAGGAGCCCAGAGGAGCTGTATGGGATCTAACCAACCAGGAGGTATGATATACACACAGGTCAATAAAGGACACTGAGGGAGCAACTCCATGAGCCAAGAGAAGAGACTAGCACTATGTCTACTATATACTCTCCAGTTCATACGCTTGATCTTTTACCTAAATTTTTTGTTATTAATCCTTCATGTATTTTCTTCCTTGAATTAGCCTAATCACTTTCTGAAATCATCTCACTCCTCTAACCATCCTTATTTCTCTGTATCTTTTCTAGCTTTGTCTATGTTTTTCTGAAAGCAAAGAAAGATGACAGTGCCCAGGATATGCACACACCACAGAGATATCCTGAACATAAATGAATTTTCAGTTTGGCTTTCCCCTTCTCTCCTAATTCTGATCGAGAATCAACATTTTGGCTGCCACCTGAACTGATGTTTTCGTAGACCTAGCTATAACAATTTCAACATTTCTAACCAGTTTAAGCCTTATAATTGTGTATATAGACAGCTGGCTTATGCCATGAACATTACTGGGACTTTAATCTGCCATTTTAATGCCTAGTCACTGCAAAAAGCTTTCTGTAAACCTGGAATAACATCTTTTGGTTTTTTCTACTCTGAATACTACCCTATCAATGGCATTTTTTTCCATGAATACTACTGCATCATCAGCACACTTTGTCATTTCACCATTAGTCCCTTTTCTGTATCACTAGGGAAGCGCAGGCTAATGGAGTTCTCAGGGACACCCCAGTTATCTTCAACTACAAAATCAGACTATTATTTCCACTATTCAGTCAGCTCCTAATTCACAATAGTACCTTTCCTCTTCAAGGCTTCATTTCAACAAGGTTACCACCTCATGAAAGAGCTTGTAAAACCTTTCTAGAAATTCATTTACAAAATATCCATAACAGTATCTTCATCAGCTCTTTCGAATCAATGCAAAGAGATTTGTGAAAATGAGATTTTCCCCTAACAAAATCACATTAAATTTTCCTCATTCTATCATATGATTTATGGATCTCATAATTCTATTCCTTCTACACTTTGTTAGTTTCCTTGGTATGTAAGGAAGACAAACAGTGTTTAGTCTCAATGAACTCTGTTACATTTGTATTTGCCATTGTTCTGGTACCGAATAGCAAACTACGCAATTTATGAACCAGAGCTGTTAGCTCACTATTTGCTATTTGAGTTACCTCAGAACTTTTGGGTGAAAACCAGCTGGTCCTGAAAAATGCATGCACAATTATTGATTGCATCAGTTGGCCACAAAAGGTCTTTGCTGCCACTTTGCCTGGAGACAGCTCACCTGCTCTGTCTCCGACCATGTAGGAAGCCACCTAAGCATTTGGAGAAGGAACTTCAATTAAAAGAATTAACTGAGATTTTTCTGTCATGGTTTTGCTGTCTCTGAATCTTCATTTCAGGACCTGATCTTCTACAGATCTTTTGAATTCTCACCTAGGCTTCTTCCTCTCCTCGTGCAGCGGGAAGCTAATATTCTTTTCATATCCAGGATCAATATACTACTCATATACTACTGTCAATATACTACTGTCTTGGTTAGCAGCTGTTACCACCAGCCCAACACATACCTCTATTTTCACTGGATTTATAAATGCTTTTGACATCTAAGTCTTTGTTTCTACTACTTCTCTTTTACAAAAACCTTTTGTAAAATGAAAAATAAACAACCATTGTTTTCACCAGAATGAAATATTTAACTTGAAAATATCTGAGTTGCTCTGTTTTTTGTTTTTTATGGGCAGTTTTGTCAAAAACACTTCTGTTTAATCAAACCTTTGATTTCCTTTTTAGTTTTCTTTCTCCTTTACCTCCCACTTTTTCCATTGTAGGGCTGAGCCAAAACTCATTTAGCATTCCCATAGCCTTTAATTAATTAATGCTTATGAGATACAGAAATGACATAATGCTTCAAGTATTATTTTGCAAATTAATTAGAAAACCAAAGTCTTCATTAAAGCCACAGTCTGCCTCCTCTCTGCTCCTGAATCAGTCCTCATGGGCTGTCCAGATAACAGCAAGTCTTCCTCTCTGCCACGTTGTTCTGTCTTCTCTGCTCCCAGCTATTCCTCTTCAAGCTGATTCTTTTCAGAGCAGCCCCTTGTTTCTGCCCATATATACTTTATATACAGCTACAAAGAATCAGTTTACAGTCCCAATGGGAGTAAAACCCTATGCAGCATTTAGAATGGGTAGATACCATCAATGGGTCACAGACACCTCTTTATTTTGGAATGTGCAATTCCAGGAACATGGAAGGATACAACAATCATGACTCCAGGATGCAAAATTACTAAAACCTCATGATCTTCCTCCCCTCCAGCACTGTGCTTCTCAAAACAATCTCTCTACAATTCATCACTCCTCCTTGCTGACTAACCTCCACTCTTCAAACTGACCAAGCAGAATCAAACCAGTGTTCTTCTTCTGCTGTCAGGCACACTTGTCCCTGAGTTGAAGGGAAATGCTCCCCTGACTTGTGTCAAGGTAGACCTACAAAATTTTAGATGAATGGTATTGCGAGTTACACTAGCCAATGACCCTGCACAAAAGCTCTTGGCGTTCCATAGGTGAAAACAATCAAAGCGGTCTGAATCCCTAAGATACTGTCATCAGTGTTTCTGTGTAGTCCAGGAAAAGAGAACATTAATAATTTAAGCATTATCTGAGAGGGGACCAAACACTGAGATGTTTGAGCACTGCCAGCTGTCACTGTCCCTTCTGAGAATCAGCTGAACACAGCCATAAGCTGCAGTCGCTCTTTGCTATTCCGTGTAAAATCATATTTTCTAGAGCACTTCTCAGACACCTGACCTACCACACAACACATCTGCCAGGGCTTAATGACATCATCTGAAATTACACAATCTTCCCAGCCCAGTCATTCCATCTGGAGATCATGTTTTTCCCTTATTTTAAAAAAGCTAAATACTAACCCAGAAAAGGTTTTCAAACTTGTTCCAGCCTCTCTTTGGGATCCTTCCTTTCCCTTTTGTGAAATCACAGGACTGTTTTTAGATCTAGCAACAGAAAATAATTTCTTTGGCTTGTCAAGGAACCTGTTGACCAGATACAAACACAACCACTATTTTTAAAACTAAAAGTAAAATCCAAGTACAGCTTACATATTTTTCATTCTTTTGACAGTGGCCAAGATATTAAACCTAGGACATTGCAACAATAACTTGGAAAAGAAAGAAAATTTTAAACAAGAGGTGGCAGAAGAAGAGTTTTCAAGACAGCTTCATTTTCATGTCA
This sequence comes from Climacteris rufus, assembly GCA_013398175.1. Taxonomy (NCBI): domain Eukaryota; kingdom Metazoa; phylum Chordata; class Aves; order Passeriformes; family Climacteridae; genus Climacteris; species Climacteris rufus. The sequence goes on from VZRZ01008246.1 coordinate 325,356, forward strand.
CTTGCAACTTAATGAAATGCTTGCTTCCTGCTTGGTTAATAAGAACATTTCCACCTGATTATGGAAACAGGACACAGTGCAAAAAGCTGATTTCTTGAAAACAAACAGTGAGAAAAAATATGATTGTTTAATAACAGTATGGTCAATTTAGAACTTCTCCTCCTCCCTCATGGTCTCTGGAAACAAATATACACCTGCAAATGAACACTGCAGCACTGCTGGCCACTGTTTTCTTTTTATGAAATGAGATGTTTATAGAAACAGAAAACAGAAAACTGGGAGAGACAACCTACAGTAAGAGGAAGTGTCCTTTCCAAGAGCACTCTGGCTTTAACCTATTCGTCTTTAGAGTTTCACATCCCATTGACAATTACCACTCTGGGCTCTAAAACTTCTTGTTCCTCAGGTCATAGCAGAGAGACAGTCTCTCCTCCTAGCTCAGACCCTGCCCCTTCTGATGCCAGAGTCTACCTGTTTGCAGGTTATACTGCCTGTAATGTGCCTACAGGTACAGTTCTTCTATATCTTTCTACCTGTCACTGTAAAACTCTTTGAGTGCAACCATTTACTGAAAAATGGCTGTTAGTCAACTGGAGCACCAACAGACATGTTAAATTTATTAAAATCCTGTTTAAGGAACTCCTATGACCTTGGTGTTTAAACTAAAATTAAAATAGTCAAGAGGGTGACAATATGGGTAAGAATAGTCGGTCATGTCATGGTTGCCCACATTCTCCACCGGAAAATGTCATGGTTTGGGGCTGGCCAGATGCCAGGCACCCACAAATTCCTACTCGCTCAACCTCTGCTGCTGTGCAGTTGGACAGAGGAGAGAAAATTTTAATGACGAATTCATGGAGTTTGAGATAAAGACCGGGAGAAAAAAGAACACTATCATCAAGGGCAAAACAGGCTCAACTTGAAGAGATTAAGCAGACTTATTGCTAACAAAATCAGAGGAGGATATGAGAAGTAAAATGAGCCCTTAAAACACCTTTTTCCTCCAGCCCCTCCCTCCTTCCCACCAATGGTGCAGAGAGACAGGAGGCAGGGTTTTTTGGTCAGTTCATCAACTGGGATTTTCTTCCACTGCTTAGGGAGAAGGACCTGGTTTTCCTGCAAGCACTGTGGCATCAATCCTCTTCCCATGGGAACAGTCCTTCATGAATCAATCCAGCACGGGTCCAAACCTCACAAGCAGCAGTCCTCCTAAACTACTGCAAGCGTGAATCCCTCCCACCAGCAAACAGCCCACCCGATACTGCTGCTGTGGGTCACTCTGCCACAGGGTGCAGGTCTTCCAAAGACGGGCTGGTCCAACTCAGGGGCAAGGCCTCTTTATCCATGACAACCCCACCGGGCCACAGTGCCCTCTATGCATCCCCCTCCCCACTCCGGCACGGGCACCTTCCCCACGGCTGTGGGTGGATCTCTGCATCCCTGCAGACCTCCATGGCTGCAGGGGGACACTGCTTTAACACAGCCCTCACCACAGGCTCCAGGGATGTCTCAGCTCTGGCATCTGGAGCATCTCCTCCCCCTCCTTCTTCTTCACTGACCTTGGAGTCTCCATTATTGCTTCTCTCACATGTTCTCACTCCTACTTTTCTCTAACGGCAACTAAAACTGCACAGCCAACTTTGTTTTTATTTCTTGTTAAATATGTCATCACAGAGGCCTTACCTCCATCTCTAATTGGCCCAGCCATGGCCAGCAGCACATCCATCTTCAGAGCCATCAGGGATTGGCTCTGCAGGATGCCGTGGAAGTTTCTAGCAGCTTCTCACAGAAGCCACGTTTGTGGCACCCCCACTACCAAAAAACCAGCCCTGCAAAACCAACACAGGTAAGAACAGGGAGTCGTCTCAGTCTGTGTCCATTCCTAACCATGGCCAATCACAAATCCTATCAGAAGAATAAGCAAAGGGTTACACAGTGATACCCCCTCACAAACTATCCCAGCTTCCAGTAATATGGAAAGGCTCTTTGAGTCCAGAGCTGTATCTTTACATTTACCTTTATTTATGCCATGGATTCATGTGATCACTTTTTGAACCCAGGTACATTTTTGGCATTCAAAAGGAGCTCAATTTCAACCAGCTGCCTTCTGCCATACTCAGCTAAGAGCTCTGATTTTCCCAAAACACACCCCGAGGTTACCAAAAGTCATTCAGAGAAAGGGCTGTGAGATACATGCTTCCCCAGCTCATCTGTTAACCAGAGCCTCAACTCTGCCTTCCCTTGGTTGTTCTCTGGAGCTAATCTAGCACCAGCTGCTGGAGGCAAGGAAAAGCAGATGAAATATTGGCTGCACCAATATCTGTGACACTGATATCTTCTGAGTAGGCTTGAGATATCCCAAGGTCAGCATTTCATCTGAGACTCATTACTGGATGCTCACGTGTTTCTCTTTCAAGCTTCCTGTGATCACCAAGACCTAAAACTCCTGCCTCCTAGAGTTATGTGTCTCCTTCATTTAGCAACATTGCTAGAGACTGCAGCAATGCGGCCCTCACTTTACAACACTTAACTGCCTTAAGCCATAAAGGATAACCTAAGCCTAAAGTTTTTTGGTTTGTTTGAAATAAAAGCCCCTACAATAGCAGAGTATTATCATGCTAGGCAACTGGCTCACCGCTAAGTTGGAGGAAAGAAGGCCAAAACCCAAAGCCCCATCTTCCTACACCTGTTCAGTCTTCAACATTTTTTCACACAGTTTCCCACCTTGATAGGGTGTCGCTGTCACAGGGATGGCAGGCAAGACAAATAACCACACAGCAACTCCAAACACCAGAAGGCAAAAGGGCAAAAGGCCCCGATTTATTTCCCCAGGTGTCTTTTATACATCTCTTAGCCTTCAGGCCACATTCTCATTGGCTCTCATGCTACTGCCTCACATATCATTGATTACTTACAGCTGAGATTAATTCTAGACCAAAGCACAACTGCCCAAGCACAGGTGCACATTATACCGGCTGACAGGCAAGGCCGATACCAGCAGGGCTTTCAAGCTAGCTGTCTGTTCCCACAATAGGGCTTATTATTTTTAGGAGATGTAGCAAGGTCACAGCTTGAGGTAATATAGTTTGAGGCCATCAGTTCAATTCTTTGCTATCCATAGGCCAAATAACAGCTTATTCTCCTTAAAAAAAAAAATCCCATCGATAGATAGTTCTAATGTGGCATAAAAGGTTTAAGCTGTGGCTGTAAGGAAGCCCTGAAGGAGATTTCAGTGGAAGAGCCTAACAGAAGATCCCAAATAAAGAACATGATTGAAAGCATTGTGAAAAATAAATTTACAGAATGAGGCTGATGTAGCCCAGCTGGAAGATAAGCACGCATACACAAAATGTGTGGAAGATGAGAAGAATTTTAAAGCAAACTCAAACGTGAAAGCAAATCAATGCTTCCAACTTAAAAATATTTCTGTGATGTAGTACATTGGGCTTTGATTCTGAAGTCCTCTATCTCTTACACCCTTGGCAGTTGTGAGTCTATACATTTTCACCCAAGCCTTCCACACCGCAGTGTATGGTGGTGAGATTTGGCCATATCTGCCTTTACCCAAACACCCAAAGGGAGGAAAAAAACCAGAGTGCAATGGGAAAAAGAAAAAAAAAAAACCAAAATGCAAGTGAATTTCTGGCAGAACCACTCTAAAGTCCTGAGACATTCAGAGGATTAGCATTACAGTAATACACAAATACATAAAACAAATTATTACACTAAGTCCCGACTGTCCTGCAAAAAGCCTGTGGAGCAAACAGGCATCATGACTCAAGGCCAAGACAGGAGGGCAACACAAAGCTCAGGAACCAAAAGAAAAACTGTAAGTGCTTTCCCAGTTTCACGCCAGATTACTGCTTTATAGCTAAGAATTCAGTTCAGATTTTTGAACTCCCAGTCCAGGGCTTCAAACATACAACATTTCCTCTTAGGGAAACGACGACAGTTTCAAACAAAGCTCTCTAGGACATGCCAAGTTTGGTGCTGGTGGTGTAAGGGCCTGGCTTTTTTCAACTCTCTGGATTATTTAAACAACAAACTGGGTGGTCAGGAGTGCCTGCCATACACTAGCTAGTTACTTGCCACTTCACAAAGGAGATGGTGGCTTCTAATGGTAGCAGCTAATAACGTGATCCCTTCAGTTCAAACAGTATGGTTGCCTTGGAGATCAAACGCCAGGATTTCTTTACTGAAGATGGCAACTACCCAGGCATGTTTAGCATTGCATTTGTCAAAGAGGGGATGCTTGGAACATTACTCTGTCTCACGGTGGAAAGAACCACTGAACACTTTGGGGTCTATTTTTATGCTGAGGAAGACCAGGCAAAGAACCAGACCAGATCTGAACTCACCCTAAGCATGGAGACAAGCGGTGACTGCCTATCTTTCACATTCAGTGATGAGATCTCAGTGTTTCCAAAATAATTTATAAAGCATGAAATATATTTAAGAGGAGAAAATGTGATTATTTCACCATTTCCTTGCAAGAAGGTAAAAAAAAATTAAAAATCAATATTTAAACTTAAGCATTTACATGCATCTCTTGTGATTTTATTGGCTTCCTTTTGGGTTTTCAGGGGTAGGAGTGGGTAGGTTAATAAAGGCAGTATTGTATTGATGTGATACTATTCCTAAAAGCTTTAATTTCCATGAACCTCAAAGTCACAGTCCAGTCATTGTCTTTCATATGAACATTCTCCTTCCCTAGGTGATTCACATCAGAATTTTTATCACCTTAAACCATTAGCAGAAGAGATATTGCAAGAGGTTAAGAATGCAGTCTGGCATTCAGAGTGAGAACCACCATTTAATCCAATTTTAAATGATTGGGAAAAATAAGCAATCCACAGAACTGGCAAATGATGCCCATTTATTAAGTTTACCCCAAGCTAGAAATGACCATGATGAAATTCAGAAACACATAAAAAATTGAAAAGATAGTTGGGACACATGAAATTTAATTTTGGTAAAGCTAGGATAATAACCACATTAGAGAAAATAATTTAATTTATATTGTTAGATGTCATTCAAGAAAAAGAGGAGGGCAGACCCACTCCCCACAGTATGTAAGGCAGTAACCTGAAAAAAAGACACTTCAGTTAAATGTTGAGATTCAGTTAAATGTTAGATATTAAAAGAACAGGTGCTTTTATCTATTATGAGCCAATTTGCTCTTCAGTGTGTAACTAATCTCTCTTTGAGTCCACATTTTTATTCTAAAATTTGGTTCATAGGGTCTTCTAGCTGAAGGGCTGGTCAAGGCTCCAGTGGTGAAGAGAGTGCTAATGGTCTGGCTCTGGAACAGAGAGAAAGTAGTTCTGCCTCAACTGTCAATGTTAGGGAAAGTTTTGGTTCACACCTAATTTCGTGTAATTCTTGCAAAGTTTTCTGCACTACTTGGTAAAGTACTTTTATATACGAGAGAGCTTTCAACCTTGCCAGTAATCCTTAGATTCACAGTCTTTTCCAGAGAAGGATAAATTTTTAGGGCTGTGAATCACATCAGTCAGCAAGAGCACTGGAAACCCTGGTAAAAAGAAACCCATACAACAACGTGGCTACCAGGTATGAATATATTGACTCAGAACTGGCAGAACTACACTAAACAAACACTGTAGCCCAACGTAATAAAATATTTGCATGAGTAAGTCTAAGAAAGGGAGGAAAAAACCAAAACCATCTCCAAGGTGTGAGCTGAAGCCCTGGAATAAGGCCAAGGCCTACCTTTCCAGTAGTCATTTTCACATCTGCTACCCCATGACTGAACTGCCAGGTCCATGATCCATGGGCACTGTATGATCCCTCTGACTTGGGCCCCAGCAGCTGAGGATGCTCTCTCTTGGGAACGGGGGAGGAGCTTGAGAGTGCACAAGCCATGCAGGTGTGTGGGTCTCCAGGGATGGTGTGCAGAGATGGTGCTGGCAGATTGGTAACCACTAAGGCAAAAAATTGGTCCCTCTTTCTATTGCTGATCACCTGAAATCCAGGCTGCTGCAGCTGTGTAACAACAAATTTGCCTACACCAGAAGTCACTGATAAAGCTTATTTATTATTTTGCTTGCCCATTGACAGCAAGAAAAAGTCCTGCAGTTCTCTTCCCTCCTCTTCCCATGGTAAAGACAACCTAGTCCATCATTTTTGGGGCAACAAAACTGAGGCTGAAGTACATCTGCTGCAGCAAAAATGTGATTTCTCAGTAAAAGTGTTGTTTGCTATGGAACAGCCATTATTTTTCCTTATTGTCCATAATGCCTTCCTCCACACCACCAAGTACCACCACTGTGTCAGAGTAATCAGCAAAAGCCATTTCAGATTAGCACAATTCTTTCCACTGACACTTTGGATCATCTCCCCACAGCAGCTTGTAAGAGACAAGCCTTTACATGTATTATCAATACTGCTTTACTCTTATGCAGACGTTTCAATAGTTACTTATTTCAGCTCAACAAAACAGGTGACAACAATTCAACAAAAGTGTTTAATACAGCTGTGGTCATTGTTAAGAAGAAAAAGGTGATGGCACTTGATTCTGGCAGAGTCCAAACACAAATCTCAGCTATCCCCTTGCATAAGCATTCCCATGCCATGCCACCTGCCTTCTACACTCCACAAACTGCTCTCCAAATCCTTAAGCAATGACAAAAACAGTAAGAGAGTTCTACCACTGAATTCATATACTTCTCATTTTCAACAAAGCAGGTTTTACCTCTATGCCTACTCCATTTTCAAAAGATAAGGTGTAAAATATGACTGGCTCCAAACACAAGGTAATTTTAGGGCATTTCAAACATGAAAAAGAAGTAGACAATAATGCTACCACTAAGCTCTTCAGTGAAAGTAATCTACACTATTTTAAACCATTTAACTAACATCTTTCACAGCTGTTGAGTTGTTTGCTGGGGCTCTGATCCAACTACTACTACAACTATCAATAGCAGGTCTATGATGACCTCTCATGACCATTAGTCGCCATTTTAAAAGCAGGGTGGGATACCCAGCTGTAATACAGGAACACAAATTTGATTACTATGGATATCCATCACATCACATTTCAGTAAAGCTGAAGAAAACTAGTAGGATTCAGATGCATAGAAGACTCCTATATCTTTTATCCCATGACCAGCAGACAGAAAAGACAGGAACACAGGAAAGAAGTTGTTACCAAAAAATTTGGAAGCTGTTACCAAAAAACAAAGAACTTGTTAACACCAATGTAGCATTAAGAAGCAGGAATTCTTTATTTGTCCGAATGCACGAGGGGATAGCTCCTCGTAAAGTCATGTATGCTGAGTTTCTGTCTATATACTGTATTTTACATACATATTCATTGATTATACCAGAATAAACATACATATGATAATCATTTCCCTGAAATCAGTAACATATTTTCTCTCCCCTTTACCCATGCGTTCTTCTCTTCTGAGGGCCTACCCAGTAGTCCCTAGTGGTCAGGGAGCCAGTGTTACAGCCAACCTAGTAAGCTGGCAGGGCACTGGGGCTGGTAAACTTCCAGTTGTCCTTCTTACACAATAGGCATTGAGCAGTTCCATAGGCCAGTGGTTTTTGAAGAATAAGCAGCAGAACAACTCACCAGGTGTAGACAATTTGTCATCTGGCAACAAAAGTGTGCTCTGCTTACTTTAATTTCTTTTCACTCAATTGTATATGTCCCCAAGCTGAGTTCAGATTTACAGCTGAAAAGTATGATTATTTTTTTATTATTATTTGACTGCAAGGGGTGGGGGTGGAGTGGAAAATGGGTTTGTGACTATACCACATCTCTATTCCAGTCCTTTGGCTAAAATTCAGTCTGGTTCACTTAGTAAAGAGAATATTGGAAACAGATCAGTGCATCATTACCAACTGGGCATTTTTCCTTCTTAACTTGTAAATAATATCAGACAACACTGGATGGGATTGAGTGGGATTCATTTGGCTAAATGCAGACATCTGTAATACAGATGTCTACCTCCAACAAGTTGCCTTTGGCTTTTCTGTGAGCCAGTAGAGACCTAGTCAACAGAGTCTGATTTGTCTTGCCCTAAAACACACATATGGAGTGGCCCAAGTGAATCATGCCCTAAAAATGATTATTTCTTGCCACTAATTGCAAGTGCAACCAAAGATGCAACCAAAGGTGAACAGTTACAGATGAGTATCACCCAGTTATGCATGTCAGCCTACTGACAGTACAGCTGTCACTTTTGCTCTCAGATGACCACTGTTGTCATCTTATTTCAGACAATCTCCTCAGAAAATGTCTTAAGTCATGCTACACTCCCCTGAAAGTAGAATCATTAGCTTCTTCCAGAGCCTGAAGTGCTATGAGATAAGAAGCTTTAATGACTGAGCTGGAATGAAATATGCTCAGCCTCATAGCTTAGTCTCTTTGCAATATTTGGGAAAGAGATTACATGGAAAAAAAACAAAAAAAAAAAAAAAAAAACCACTTTCTTTTAGGCTAAAATGGAATATTCTACCTGCTTGACAAAAACCTGAGGACTGTCAACGGAAAAGATCCATTTGCAAATGCAACATTAAAACACCAATACACCTTTTATGAAAGTCACAACTAAAAACATACAGAAGGTAACAGTTTCAACCACCTGGAGTATAGACTTAACTGATAAAATCCATCCACCTGTATTATCCAGCTGCAAGAGGCAGAGTGGTAAACACTGCAGCTGCCCTTTCACTGAAGAGCAGTGCTGACTCCCAATGCCACATGTGTGTTCTTGCTCACAACTGCCTGCATACGATATATCCTTCTTGTGTATGGTGGCAAACACTTGTGGGGGTTTGGCTTAGCACCATAGTCCCCCCACAGCCACTGGCTGGTAAAATGATGGATAAGTGTTCTTTTACCCCTTGCAATTGTGTTTATAAAACTTATGTTTGAAAGAGATCTATTTGAAATAAGCAAGAAAGATATATATGCAAGAGCTGTGGCCATCTCTCACTCCCTTCAGTGACTTCTTCCTTGGATTATCCAGCAACAATTCTCAAGCAAACAGAGCAAGAGAAGTCTGGACAGATTATCACATCCAAAGGGTAAAAGCCTCTTCCTAAACGTCCTTTTGTTCATGACTAGCACAGTAAAAGTTCATGTCTCGTTATGGATTTTTAGATGCTACTATAATACATCAGTACTGTTTCTCCTTTCCTAGAGAAGATGTCTTATAAACTTCCTTCTAAACAGGCTTTCTTTCTCAAACAAATTTTGATTATTTAAATAGTCATTACACATTAAATATGTATATACATTAATATAGCTACCAAAATAACATGAACCCCAGCATCCTTCCCTCTCTCTTTATATGAACAAACCTGCTCCCAAGTAAGAGAAAAGGAGAACAGTAGAAGGCTTAGTTATGCAAATTGTTGGAGTTTATTCCTGCTCATTACTTAGAAATGTGTGGTCTGTATAAAATTAAGAATAAGCTGAAAATGGAACTAAAAAATTTACCAAAAAAAATTACAACAATTTAAAAAGTTGTAAATATATGTCAAAATATTAGTAAATTGGTGGCAATAATACTAAAATAAAAATAGAGATTTGTTTGTATAAACACTTTATGACCCAAAGTCCTTTCCCACAGGCATGAAATAAACTTGCCTATTTTGAGTAAGTTTCATCCTTCTGTCCAGTGCAGCAGTCTTATGAGTCAAGACTTCCATCATTTCTGTTTACTGTGTACATAAGATGATAATTTGCAGCCCACTGTTTGATGTGGTCCTGTATTGCATACCCACGTTCAGTGGTATGCATCCACAAAGTAAGTTCTTGCAACACCTCGAAAAGAAAAACTTCTCTGCGGGTGGAGAACAGATCAGTGTTGAGGACAAAACTGAATAAGAATATTCCATCTATTCAAAACTGCAAGTGCTACACAAATGAGCAAAACCTGATCATACTGCTCCTTAACTATGTTATTACCAACTAAATAACTGAGGGAAATTAGCACGCTCACTTAAAACACTGCAACCTGTAGTTACAGACAGAGTTTTGATAGTTGTCAATTGACAAAAAGCTTTTAAAAGAAAAGCTTTTTGCAGTAAAGGTATGGTAAATTCATCTGCCAAAGCCTAGAGTCAGCTGAAGGTCCAGCATAGACCAGCGAGCTCCTAGATAGAGTGTAAGTTCATCAGTATGCTTGGCAGATCTTGGCAATCTAAGCTAACCTACATGCCATGCTCTCCAAGGATCATAAATCAAGCTCATTTAAGATAATGCTGAGCTGTTGGCAAACTTCTACACAACACTTGTCTGTTGGCCTACACCTATCATCCAGCCTGGCACTGGATGAATGCATTCAGCAGAACAAGAAGAGACTTTGTAGAAGAAAAACCAACATGCTGAACAGCATTGGTTTTGTTGTGAAGATTCCCAGGTATCATTCTATCCTATTCTGTCCTTTGCAAAATACATCATAAAGCATTAACATCTGGCTGACTGTATTTCCCCCTAACATAAATGTAACAGAGATCTCTAAGTAGGAAAAAAATCAAGCTGGAAAAGAAGATAAAGGAAGATGAGAGAAATATGACAATTAAAAACACATCATCAGATCCTAACTTAAACACTCCTTGCAAATTGACATTAGAAGCATGATGCATATATATACATACAACTGATGCTCTTTATTTCTTCTTCACATCTATTTATTTAATTTCCTGCTTCTCAGCCACCTCAGAACACTGCATTGTTGAAATGGCAAAGACAGCAGCTTTATCAAAATGTACCACATATACATTTACATAATCCCTTTCAAGCTTTGGATTTTTATTTTTTTTAATAAGATATGAGTTATTTCTGACCTTTCTTTTCTTTCTGGTTCTGACTAGAACTAGTAGGATGACAGTACCTACATACATTCTCAGAAATGCCTACCATGCATCTACAGGTAAGTCAGAACTGGGAAATGGAAGAGAGCAAAACTTTTCATGGGATGTCCACTCTAAACTTTATTTTCTCAAAAGATTTAGACAGCTTACATACTCTCTTAGATTATATTGGGAATGTCTATTTTAAGAAAACAACCCTGCAAACATCCAAACCTTACAATTTCCTCATCCATCATGGTGACTGTTGGTCCCCCTGGCTGTTTATAAGCCATGAACACTGCTGCAGTTTATACAAGGAACTGTAGCAAAGAATGTCCCTGATCACAACAGCTCACAATCCAAAATCCTGGACTGATGCAATCACTCACTAAAGAGACAAAGAGGTCTTAGGAAATATCAATGTGAAAAGCAGATGAGTTGTTGTACTTTAATAATCCCACTGACTTTTGGGATGAAGTCAAAGAAGAATCATGGTGGTTTCTGTGTCTCTGGCAAATGTGGGAGCAGTGGCTCCCAAACAGTACTGATAGTCAGAAAAGCAGCCATAGGAGACCTACAGAACCTTATTAAGCAGCAGTTTACCTTTACTGCCTTTGCAAGATTTTCCAGGTTGACAATGTAAGAATTGGTGCAAAAAAGAATTAGGGACAGGACTAAGGTAAACGCTTAGAAGAGTAAGAGACTAATAGCAGTAAGAGGTAAGTATTATGTGTTAAACTGTCTGCCCACCATGCAGCTTTCCAGAGCTGCACTCAGGAGTATTCTTTTCAAGACGAAAAAGACAGCATGAACACCAAAATAAGACACATACAGATTATGCAGTCAGAAATGTTAGATTTTCAGATAGCCCTCTTGGTAGACAGAAGGGGAACACAGAAGCCCTGTGAAGGTATTCTGCTTGTTCCCTGAAGCAAGCAACCTTGTGTTGAACCCACCAGTCATCAACATACACAGGATACTAAATCATTTTGTTACAAAAGAGGGGGAAACGGAGAGAGACAGACAATGTCAAAAAGACCAACGGGAACAATGCAGGGCAAACAGTAAGGAAAGAAGAAAAGAACCACCACAAATACTTATGTTGGTCATATTAAGTTTAAAAATACATTCTGGCATTTGTCCAAGTTCTTGGAGGGGAAAAAGTAAAACCAGTGTCACGGCACAGTTGTATGCAGTATGTCCATTTCAGGGATGCATTTTGCCAGAACTGACTGCATACGTATTAGTCAAGCAGAGATACACACAGCACAACCTGCCCAAGTGCATTTAGCAGGAATGAAAATACGAGAGGTAGAAGCATCATCCCAATTGGCTTAAACACTCATCCATTCCCCCCATGCCAGAAAGACTTAGTGACTTCAGGAAAGGCTTTGAAAATGCTTTCTCGGGTGACCAGGGTCTTCTCTGGTCCCCAGGCAAGATCCTCACCCCTTACTGAAGCCTGGGTTAGTTTCTGCCATTGATTTCTACTGCCAGGGCTGGGTTGCAGGTTTTGTGTTGTCACAGAACAAACTGCAGACCAGGCTCTCAAAACTGGCTTTGCTCCAGGGCTTAGCTTCTCAAAATCAACATACAATTTTTGCTGCTGCAATTTGAGAGCAAACAGGGGCAGTTTTCATGGAGACAATTACACGGGCAACACAAGAAAATGGAAACTACTTCCTCCAGCTGCCTTCCTGCAATCAGGCAGTGGATGGGTTGGTGCCCACTGACATGTCCAAGTCACAAGAAGTTTATGGGTTGCCAATTACAGTTGGAGGGCTCAAACCTTCCCTTCACTGTGAATTGCAGAGCTCATGAATGAGGGCAAAGCAGCAGCCTTTCCTGGGCAAGCTGTTTCAGTCGTGGTGGGGGGGTCATGTACCACAAATGGGAAGTGAATTTCCTCTCCTTCGCAGGGGTAATATTTTCTCATATAACATTGCATTTATTACCCTATGAATTTGTCAGAATTTTTACTTTACTAGGGCACAAAGCAACAGTTTCTCCTGGTGGCACATAGTCGACACAGTGATTCCAAACCACTCATGATCCACTTAAGGATTTAAAATTAGCTTATAGCTATTACAGTTGCATGTAACCATGTGTTTTCTCTGAATAAAGAAAATCCTTATGAGTAAACTATAACAAAAAGGGTTTCTCTTTACAATTTTTCACTCTGAACTTGGTACCTAGAAGACATAGTAGACTCATAGGGCAAAAATAAAAGTTTCCAGGTTAGACCACTCCAACTCTGTTGCTGCTTCTGCGCTTGCAGAATACTTGGCATATTTTTTTTTTATTTATTATTTCAGGCCTGAAAACCTCAACACTTCCTAAAAACATTAATGGTATCTTACTGTTGAGGAGTACATTTAGTGCAGGTAGCTCGGCTGTGTCCTGGGCAGGGGGAGATGGCTGAAGTCCCAGCCAAGAGGCCATGAACTGGCAGCAGTAGAAACCGATGAGCAAGACCCCAGACCAAATATCACCACCGGACCAAAAGGCAAGTGTAAGGAGTGTGAAAAGCACATGAGGAACTGGTGTATAGACTGTAACAGTACAAAACCCCAGTGATTCCTTTGTTTAGGTTCCCTCCCATGAGGCACACAGCTTGAGCTGTTATTGTGTTGTTGCACCACGATTAAATCACTTAAATGAACCCTACATACAAGATTCAGCCATGGGAAACCTTTGGTTGAACCTGTGAGGGAAACTTGTCTGATTGCATGAGAGTGGTGTGGGGGCGAGGGGAGGTCAAGTGAGGCCACCCACTGCAGAGGGGCTTTGGTCACAGCAGCAAAAGCCTGCAGTGGTGGCAATGTAACTGTCAGTGGCTGCTGGAGGATCAGAGAGGAAACTTTCCTTAACATGACAAAGGTTCTGGCTTTTCAATTTTGGCATCCTTTCTACCTCACTGAGTAAGAGCACACAAGCCAAATCTGAATGCCAAGTGACAGAGCTTAGTCTCTTATAAGCAAGGAATTTTCAAGCCTTTCTGTCAGACTATGGTCCTTACACACTTTGACTTTATTAAAACTGCTTTTTCATGGCTAATGGTACATTTCATTTGCTACTGTCTAGATCCCAGCAGGTCAAAAACATGTGAAAGAAGGTATAGATTTATGACATTACCAGTTTCACCTTACATTCTTTGTTAATTGTTTCTATTTTTACTCTCTTTTCTTCTCACCAAAATTATTAATGTCTGTTCTCTTTTAGTCAATCTTGCCAAATGAGGCAGCTGTATGTCTGCTAATAGGATGAAAGTTACCAAGTCATGACAAGTTTAACCAGTCGTATTTTTAACTCATTTTGTCACCTAAGAAGGAAGCAGTAAATTTACTTTACTCTCACATTTATTCCCTTATACTTATCACTAACTTTTCACATTTCAGTCTAGAATTTAACACCAGACCTGGGTCTTCTTCCAGGTAAAAAAAAAATAAAAAATAAAAAAGGCAATATAAACTATTGCAGTATTCTTCCTTTTTCATTATATTTTGTTATTACAGTCAGACCATCACCCAGTCCTACCTTTATGGTATTAAGCACATTCAGATAATACAGAGTAAAACATATTCAGGGCCTTAAAGCCCATTCATAAATGGAGATTCAAAATAACTAGAAAAAGACAGAAATAAACCAACATGCATAAAAAGCATGCAAAAGCCATTAATTATTAAGTATTTCTCAGATTTTCACAAATGAGATAAATGTTCACAAATAATTTCAAGGAAGACTGTATTTACAAGAAATTTCCTGTGTTACATATGAGAAATCACAAACACCAACACATGCAACTTAGGCAGAAAATGTGGTCAATAACTTGACAATAAAGACAGACTGCAAAATCCTCTGGTGAAATTTTCTTTACAAAACTGAAGTTGCTACATTATGTTCTTGGTGGGATTTGATCAGAGAAACCTCTCTCATGAAGAAACACTGAACTTTTGCTTAAGAATCAATCAGTTTCATATGTTCTACGAAGCCTTTACAATAACTCCTTCTGAAGATTGTGCCTTTGAAGCTGTGTAATTCACATGCAGCAATACAAATGTTAATACAAGATGAAAATAAATGGCATATTATACTGAGCCAGTCAGAGGATACCAATGGATGAAATAAACCCTCAAATCAAGATTGCACACATACTTAAAAATTGACTATTTCACTGCTTTGAGGATAGCTTTCATAACTATGCTTTTTTCAAAGATGACCATTTTTTTCCACGCAAAAGCGACCACTGAAAGCAAGCACAGTGGTCACTTTGTGACACAAACATTTGTCAGGAGGAAAGATCATTGTAAAATCACAACAATCTGATTTCCCTAATGCATCCAATCCATAAGGACATCTAGTATAAAGTCAGGAAACAAGCTTAAGCATATGCCATGAGGTCAAAGATAATGTGGGCAAGGGGAAAATAATTTGAATTCCCAGATAAATACCCATTTCAAATCTCCAGAGAACAGCTAATGTGGGACACTACAAAATACTAAACATTCCCTAAAGTAACTGGGACTCCAGTAGAGGTCACAGAGCTCTGTAAGGGGAATTGACAAATAAAAATATGCAACAAACTGAAGTCTATGACCAGGGATTTCACTTTCCATCACCAGCACAACCATACCAACTGTAACTACCCTGTTGCTTATGTAAGTGCTGGTGGGTATGTGGGGGTGAGGATAACATGACAGACCATGCACCTCTCCTCAACTTCTGGACCTTAGAAGTTCAAGATTAATTCAGTTCTACACCTCAACTTATGCAGTGAGTATCTCCTAATGAGAGAAAAGGAGAAAAGGCATTTTGTGCCAAAAAAGCTCTATGCCTGCAACCTATTACTCCCACATTTCTTCGAACATATTGATGGGCACTTTTGGTAAGAATTAGGGCACTGGATTAGCATTATGTGTTGCCACCCAAACCAAACACAGCATCTGTAAGTCTCCCAGAAGACTCGGTTCTGACTAAGAGGAGGTTATAGGTTTGGAACATACCCAGAAGCCACAGCCAGCAAAATTAATTGTTTTCTCTTTAGCCCAGAGAGTTTTCTATTGGAATTAGCTTTCAATGTTTCCTGATTAAATGCCCTGGTCATTCCTTCCTAAGGGCAGCAAATTTAAAGGATAATAATTTTAGGTGCTCCCCATTTTGGACAGGATGACTGTGTGCATGTGTGTGTGTTCAAGATTACCACACAGTCTGATATTTCTCCATGTGTTCTAAACAGGAAAACCACTAAGACAAACAAGCTGTTCCCCACTGCAATTTTCTGCAGCAATACTCCAGCATTAAGCATATTCCCCTCAAATGTAAATTTGTCCCGACAAAGTACTAATAAACTTTTACAGCACTATTTGCCATCATGTATTTAGTTTACATAACTACAAAAAACATGTTAGAAAGTTTCAAAAACAGTAGCGTTGCTTTCTCTGCTGCTTCTTTCCACCTGAGAAAACAAACTCTTTGGTTAACCCAGAGTGCCAGAGAAAGCAAAAATACTCCTATCCATCATTACCTGCCTTTTGATATTATTTTTTCCTAGCACAAAGCTAGCTTTTATCTCTGTTTGGCCATTCACTTCCTAAAGTGCCATCACTGGGAAATGCAATTATTTCTTTCATATTAAAGTTCCGTGGACTGCCCCTCAAAACTATGGACTCTGGTATCAAAGAATCATGGAAAGGCTTGGGTTGGAAGAGACCTTAGAGATCATCTAGTTCCAACCCCACATTCCCCAAAGGCAGGGACACTTTTCACTAGACCAGGTTGCTCAGAGCCCCATCCAGCCTGGCCTTTAACACTTCCAAGGATGGGGCATCCACAACTTCTCTGGCCAACCTGTTCCAGTGCCTCACCACCCTCTGAGTAAAGATCTTCATAACCTCTAATCTAAACCTAGTTCTCTTAATTTAAAACAGTTCCCCTTTGTCCTATCACTATCTGTCTATGTGAAAAGTCACTCCCTCTCTTTTATAAGCCCACTTCAAGCCCTGGAAGGCCGCAACGAGGTCTCCCCAGAGCCATCTCTTCTCCAGGCTGAACAGCCTCAGCCCTCTCAGCCTGTTTTTGCAGGAGAGGTGCTCCAACCCTCTGATCAACCTCCTCCCTAAAAGTGCCATGCTCTGTCCAGGCCTAAATTTGCCTCTCCTGAGTCTCCAAAAGGTTTTATCTGCAAATAAAATCTCTTTTTGAGAAACTACAGTATCAGACAGAACTACATCAGCAGGCAGAGAGCAAAGCCAGGCATATACTTGTGACTATCTAAAAGTAGCAGTGAAGTGTCATGCTTCATTAAGAATTTGCATGTAATTCTCAACTGCCAAAACTTGAAAAATATGCTTTTTTGAGATACTCTATTTCTTTGCCATTAACAGAACATATCACAGGGACAAGTTAATCAAAGGGCTCAAGATTAAAGACTTGCATCCTTTTAGGGTTTAGCAGGGTACAGTACAGTTTAAAAAAGGGAGGCAAAACAGAATTTAATCAGCTACTGTGCTGTAAGTCTACTAACTAAGCCTCATTCAAAATGCTATTAATTTCATTTGGGGACTATAAAATCTCTACTTGGATTCATAAATGTGATTAGCCAGGCACTTTGACAGCTACTTCACCACACTAACCAAGTTGCTGCCTGGGCCATAGAGAGCATATTTTGCCTTTTTCATACATGCTGGCAAAAGTCAAAGAGCAACAGTGAACTTCAATAAAATCAGTTACTTTACTAAAACTTGAAATGAGATTTTTTTTCATTGTTTTTATAATGGACAAGCTCTGTACAGAGCAGAAAACAATCAAAGACACCCTCCAACCATAAAGGTGGAGATAGTCACTCACCGAATTGTATCACCTAACAGTGTGAGAAGAGGGGGGAAAAAACATAATTTCTTTTAAAAACTGGGAAGATGGGCAGAGGAGGACTTCTAGAAAAAACCTCTGCCTTCAGCTCACAGCTCCCAGTGGCCTCAAGACACAAACACCTTTGGGCTACCACACAGCTCTCCGGCTACACTGCCCAGTAAAAAGCTCCCAAACAGTTAATAGCACAATATCTGATACAACTTGCTCTCCCACTCAGCTGCACTACCAGCCCTTACAGATCTCACAGCACTTAACTACTTGCAGCCCCTCTTGAAAGGTGGCATATTTGGCAGCTTCATTTTAGTCATACTATGCAAGACAGTTTTGAAATTAACTATAAGCTGACCCCTGAGAGATAATCTTCCTTGTTCTTGGTGAACCTTGCAAAAACCTTTGGAAAAGCCAAAGACAACTCCATGGTCATTAACAGTATTTAAATCTTGATACAGTTCATGCTCAGCTCAAAGATGTCACTGACTCCTAATACTCTTTCTGGTACGCCTAAATCCCTGTACTTAAGAGGTGATGAAAAGAGTTATGGAGCTGACCACTGTTCTTCCCTTGCCCATATGAGCTACACAGGAAAAAATGCAGCTTCTCTTCTTCCTGGCTTATTTTTCAAGGTGAGACATCAGCTCTACTCAGTGCCAAAGAGAACGTATCCAAAAGCAGATGATTGATCATTTTACAGAATAAGGCAACAGAAAACATTACTTATTTTTATTTGTATTTATTTATTAAAACACATTTATTTTGCTCTGCTGGAGGGGAGGCAGGCTGTGCTAATAGATTATGAGCGGCCTTTGCACAATTTTAGAAAACCGACCTGTTCTGAAAAGCATGCTTTTTGTAAATAAACCCCTGTCTGTGCTTCATGATCACCCCACCTATCCCACAGCCTTTTAAGGCTGCACACTTTATGACTGCATCTGGCTGGGCCTGACAGTTTCTCCAGTTAGCTCCGCAAAAGGGTAAAACAAAGTTATGTAAAACATGAAAAAGGAACAAACCCAAAGACATCAACTCTGCTTTTGGTCTCAGGGCTGAATCTCACTGCAGTCATCATTCCTGGTAAAACTACACAGCAGCTTTAATCTTGCAGTGACGATAAACTTCCTACTACAGGCTGGAAGAGGTCAGCATTCCCTTTGTCTGCCAAGTGGTCCAAACCCTGTGAAATTCTAGATAATCGTGACCAAGTTTGTACAGCTGTTGCTGCTGGGAAAGCAGTCTCTGCTTCAAGTGTTATCTCTATCCTGTAATACCACCAGCCAAACCTTTACATAGAGATGTTAATTCACAGGCAGACAACTCTCAGAAGAAAGCATACGATCAAGGTGATACCGCCTGTACATCACATATGACTGAGACTGAATGCCTTGCTACCCAGTCTCTAGAAAAAAGCTAGAGTATTATGAACTAAAAAGGAAAGACTTCAATACATGCAACCCCCTCAAGATGGGATCGAACAGCTATAGAGGGAGAAACAAATATGACTACAGACCTTGACTGAAATTGGTGAGCACTAGAGATGAAGTTTGTGAGAAATCAGCAGCCTAGAGTATCTTTAGAGGCAACAGTGATGCATGGCAGATAAAGACCAGAAACATACCTATAAAAATGATTTTTGGCTACAGAACTCAGCAATGAACAAAGCACAGCTGTGCAATTTCTGTTGAAAAGTCAGTGTTCTATTCCAAACCTGTCTGTACAAACACGAGCTCCTCACTTACACACCTTCATGCAAAGCCTCTTACTTCTCAGCCCCATCCTTTGCATAAGCTATGTCTGGATCCATTAAAAAATAATATTATGACTAACATGAAACTGCTGAAAACAACCATAGAGTCACCAAGATAAAGATTTCTGGAAAAATATAAATGCTGTGTCTAGCTTATTCATATGCTAGCACTGCTGATGGTGTTTGCAGCTGTTAGAGCATTTGCTCTGCACACAGACACTGGTGATTGGTAGCAATATGCAGCTAGCTAGGTGGCCCATTGTGGGGTTAGAAACCAGACGGTGCTTCTTTAATAAATGCAGGAATTCTTCAAGGGGCTTTCAGCATCATCACCATTACACCTTTGTGATAAATCAATGAAGATGTGTTCTGACCCTTTACAAATCTGCAGGCACAATGTGCTTTGGTGTCTCTATCAAATTCTCATCCTAAACACCAATACCAGGGCAATCAATGGAAAAGGGAAATGCTGTTTCCTCAGAGTCACTGCCTTGATCATAGCCCATTTTAAACCCATTGCTTCAGTCTTCTGAACACCATTAAATGAGCGCAGTTCCCAAGAGAAAACTCTACATTTCAGCTGTAGTCCTGGATATTAAGGAGACATTTGAAAAGCCTCAAACCCCTTTTGTTTTCATAGTCTTCTCTGATTCTATCCCCTTCTGTAACCTCTGCTTCTTTTCTTCTTAGTACCACATTCCATTTTCTCACCATTCCTTATACCAAAAAAACCCAAAATCCTTTTACCAAAAAAAAAAAAAAATTAATAATAATAATCAGATTTAAACTTTGCTTCCTTTTACTCCAGCAAAACTGACACAGTTGCTGTATTTATCTGCTCTTAATAGTTTTATCACCATTGAAGGAGAGAACATCAGTAGTGGCAGCACCATCATCCCCAGACAGCTGGAAGAGGAATGGGCCAGCAGTGAAGCACCTCCTGAGAGACAGAAGGGATCAGCTATGCATTGACATGAAAAAGCCAGCGATGCTCCTGAAATTCTCAACTAACAGCCATTTTTGACAGAATGTATCAGTCAAACCTTCAAACGTTGTTTATATTAAAACAATACAGCTTTTTGAAATGACACCTGAGGCTCTGTCAGTATTGGCATTACTGCGTATGTATACTAAAGAATAAAACTTTCTTAACTAGTAATCATCCAACAGGTTCCATCAAACAGGCAATTTTCAAACAAAAGTAAAAAAAGAGTCATCAAAAACTATATTGCTCCTTTACAACTCTATGCCCACTACAAAACCAAATGCAAAGCATTTTGAAGTCCCAAAGCATTTCTATTTCATTCTGTGTTCTCAATCAGAAAACCATGTTCTCATTAACTACCATATTTCTAGCAACTTGAGCTGTAATTTAGTAGCCTGCCCTGTACAAAATGAAGCTCTGAGCTTCATGTATCCTACAAACCTTCTGAGATCCACTTAGTCACACATATATGAGGAAATACAGACTTTAACAGTCAAATTCAGTAGAAGCAGTAAGAACAGTAGCTACTGTCCTGAAAGGGAATTGCAAATAGGAAATGAGTCATGCTCAAAATATGGACACTTATCAATTGCAAAACAATTAAATGTCAGTTTATTTGCAGACTGCAACTCTTTTAGTGCTCAGTTTCGCTGGGGTTTCTTAAGAGCAAATCTATCAAATATTGAAGACAGCTTGTAGAGATCTATTTTTTCAAAGACTTTCCTCAGTCATTCCATTTTGTGCCTTCAGCATACTAGAAGTACATGTTGTCAATGTCATCCAGTAAGGCCTGGAACAGGCCTTCATTTAACTAACTTAACCCACAGACCTCTGCTGTATTCCGTGTGGACTGGAGACCATGTGTACCTAGCAGAGTTTGTCAGGTTAGCACGAGGTCACGCACCAAGTCCAAGCAGCTCCTATATCCTTAATTACAGGCAGTCCAGAACTGACATCCTTATACCATATAAACCTCTTTGTGACCACTGACACAAGTAAACAATAATAAAGAGAATGTATTAAGGATGCAACTGCAAACAGCTTAATTTGCTGTGGAGGGGAATTCATCAGGCACACAGTAAATGAAAGGAAAAAGGCTAAATGAAATATTTGTGTAATTTAAGCCCACATCATTTTACCACCCATTCCATCACAAATATAGGCAATTACGAATAGTTACAGTTGGAGTTTGTGGAGGGGGCTTTTTTGTTTGTTTTTCAGGGGTTTTGTTTTACTAGCTGTTACTTAAGGACAGCAGTGATCATGACCCCATTTCCACTCCTCCAGAGTATGCAGGGCTCTCTCTGATGCTTCTAATGTCATGTAGTCTTGGGGATCATATCACCTTTCCTGTGAAAGCACGGGGATTGTCTTCCTCCACTATTTTGCATTCTTCCTTACAAGAACAAAGAACATTTCCTGCTATTCTTCCAACAGAGAAAAATAGCTGCTTGTATCACATAGAAAGCCAGTAGCCTTGTTAAACAGCTGTTTTTAAGTTGTTGGTATTTTTAAACATGTTTAAATGTTTCTCTTGCCTATAAAAATCCAATTTCCCAGGACTTTTCCAGAAGAACAGTTTTTACCTTTGCATTCTCATAATTAGCTAGAAATGTTACAATAATTAAAAGAGTTTCTTGGGCATATGTAGCTCTTTAATGAATTTTGTGCAGTATCCAAAAACTACAAAAGCTAGTGTGAAAGAAACCATTATCGGGTTAATATAGAAAGGCATGTGACTCCTTTTCATCCAAACTCAATAAATTGAAACCTAACCAGATGTGCTCATTGGAGAAAGAGAAGGATTAGTAAATTCAGAGATGTATTTTCTAAGTAAAGGTAATCTTATAGGCCTACATTTTCTTTAACAAGCTTTTCCACAACAGAAAGTAAAGGTTCTAGAAACAAAAAAATTGTGGAAGATATGTAGTCTCTTCCCAGAGATCCACACAATTTAACAGGACAGCATTTCCTCCTTGGTGCCTTTATTTATTTTATTTTCTCTCAACAGCCAAGCACAAAATGTTGATACAGTCAAAAGATTAATTTTATCTCCCATTCTCATAGTTTTTAGGTAAAAAAAAAAAATTCTGGAAAAATCTACACATTTAAGAAAATCTGGATATGCTGTATTCTCAAAAAAAAACAGTGCCAAGTGATATCCACCAAATTTAGGTCACACTCATCTATGGGAATAAGTCCTTCAGTAAAGAGGATATGTAAGAACTGGTGCTACTGATTAGTGTTTGTAAGACATATGTAGTTTAGAAGATAAATGTCCTTCCTATGTAATTTTAAAATCCATTCTATAAATTTTTAGTGCAATAGAAAATTGTTGTGCTTACTCTGGAAAGAGAATTGGCACCTGGGTGACATTTCTTCAACAACTGCTACCCAACTACAGTCCTTGCAAGCTCTAGATTAAGAGTTTGTCACATAAAAAATAGACCCTTTCTATTTCTCAGTCTGGAAAGCATTCTCTGTATCCCTAGGACTATGACACGAGAACTTAAGTTATCCCACTGCTGCTTTCAAACCCAGATGAAACCCACAGGGCTCCTTCACCTCCAAGAACCCAATTACTTCATTGCAGACCCCATGTTATCCTGCCATTCCCATGCAGATTTTATCACCAGCCCCTTGTGCTGTGTGAGGAACCAGCTCAATTTGGATTTGTCTCAACGTTGATTGTCAGAGGTGTGTAAGGGAGGGGCTGTGCTTCAGGCAGGACGCATCCAGGAGAAGATGGAGGCAGGCCCTGTCTCTGGGGAAACTTTGCTTGATGTCTCACAGTCAGTAGGAGACCACCAAGGACACTGTACCCTTGGGTGGGGAAGGATCTCCACCAAAGGACTGCAGTGGAATGTTGGGCTGGGCCAGCGGCCTCCTGCTGGCAAGCAGACCCTGGGAGGAGCCGGGGTGTATGAAAGTAACTGCGTCACAAGCTTTGGGGCTTTTTACATTTTGCCCTGACTGTAGCTTGCTCTCTTTTGCCCTCGCTGGCAGCTTTATGCCTTTTGGTCCTGACTCCAGCTTTTTGCCTTTAGGCCCTGACCCCTTTTGCCTTTTGGCCCCTTTGCCCTCGAATTTGCCCTCTTGCTGGACACTGCTGGACACTTGGCTGGACACCTGCTGACCCCCAAGCCTCCTGTTTAGCCTGTCCTGCCCTACCACCTCCCTCNGCGCCCGCTGCCCTCGCGTCCGGCCGCCCGTGGGCGCGGGAGCTGCGCCCTCCCAGCCGCGCTCTGCGGGAGCTGCGCGGGCTCCGCGGTGTGGAGCGCACACGGCGCCTGCCGGCCGGGAGTCAGCGGCTCCAAAGGCTCTGGTGGGAGCGCCCGCTTTTCCTCCCTGTCTCACCTTCCTTTCTCTCTCTCTCTCCCCTCGCCCCATTCTTTTCACTTTTCCATCCTCATTTTCTGTCTTTTCTGTTCTTCTTTAGTACACACTTTTTGTTACCAATAAACGGTTCTCAGATATAATATTTGTCTCAAATAACTTAATTTCGTCCTGGACCATCTGTCTTAACTCCCTGCAATTCTCCACAGTGGAATGCAACATGCTGTCAGACCTTAAACAAAACTAAAGACTAAACCTGCTGCTCCTACCAAAACAAGACATTGTCTCCTTGGGAATAATACCTCTAGCAACAAACTAAGGCAAAAGAAGAAAGAAATCCCCTGTGCCTGAACAAACGTTAATAAAATATATTTTCCTGCCACCAGGTCTTAAAGGTCTGATGGTGCTCAGACTGACAAAGCGAGAAGTTCTGAGGTTCTACCTGTCAGGAAATCAAATATCTGAAACCAAAGCAGCATCACTTTGATTGGTTGAATAATTTTTTTAAAAGAGTGGAAATGCAGTAAAGCCAAAGTAAGGAAGGACAGGAATGAACTGACCTTGACATATGCTAGGTAATGCTCACACTTTTCCTGCATGTATGACAGTTGTAACTTCTCTGTGATCTGCCCTGCTGTCTCTCCAGAAGTCACAAAATAAACTCTGGGTTGCTGGCTCTTTTCCTTCTTTGCCACATCAGCAGTCAAATTATAATTCAAACCTGTTTTAAAAAGGAAGAAGAAGAAAACAAAGGATGTCAGGGAACAATAGTTATTTTCTAGCCACCTATCAATGGATCCTGTTGCCTCCGGGGCATCGGTACTTAAAGAAAGGTCAACCCTTGCACGCCCTCAATCAATCACTAAGGTCCCTGTGGCTACACAAACCAGATCCAATTACTAATGTACTCCCACGTTTTTTGTTGCTATTATTCCCAGCCCATCCTTTCCCGTAGGAAATGATGTGTAATACATCTAGATACGCACACTTAACACAAAAAAAAAAACCCTGCAAAAATAACCAGAAGACTTTAAACTATTTTCCTAATAGAATAAGCAAAAACACAAACAACAGAACAGCAGCAACCTCAAGCTTTGTTGTCCTTCTAAAACAGCACAAACCATGCAAATGGCAACCAGGATGTGGCACCTCCTAACGCTCGTTTTCCTTGATGTGCAGTCATCTTAGCATTTATACTTTAATTTTTTTTCCTCTTTCCAGCTTTATTGCTTCCAAAAAGCAACCAAAGGAGGAGGCGGGAATAATTAGTGAGCAGTGTAAGTTCCTCCTGGTCACTCCAGTAGGAGACCAGGAGGGAAGCTTTTGCTAGCAAATTAACTCTAAGTAATGCCTTCAAACATTTGCCCAGCAGCTTTAAGCAAGTTTTCTCACTTTTTACTGGGGATCTACCCACCCAACTTCACACAAATAAAATAAAATTCTGGCATGGATTTGATGAGCTCAGAAGAAGGGCTCAATTCTTCTAAGGACTATTCCTTTTGCATAACTAAAGTTAAATACCTAAAAGCTTTGATAATGGCTCCACCTAAGAAATTTTTGCTCATACCTTCAAGAGGGCTGCCACCCAGCAGACCAGGTGAACTATTCCAGCCAGTAAGAGGAGCACCAAGTAACTGGCAGCAGGCATTTTATAATGGATTTCCATCCTAATTAGCTTATATATACTTATGATGCAAGAGTCATCCCTGCACAGGGCTGAAAGCACTCCTGAAGCAGTGAGGAGTTAGGAGAGATTAAGATCAGGCCATGGTATCCCACAAGCAAACACAGGAATCACAGTTGGCTGTGATAATGGAGGGGGTTACACACTCTGAACGATGTAGAACATCCCTTCCTCACCCACTCAGATAATGACACAGCACACAAACAGCAGGAGGCAAAATGCTCATCAGCACATCTGTAAATGCTTGTTAAACTACTAGCTATAGTACTGATTTGCAGGGGAGTAAGTGGGAGGCACCACATGGAAAAAATGAAGAACTGACTAAATAATAAGAAAAAGCCATTTGAAAAGGAATGTGTTTCTTTGCTGTCTCTGCCAGTAATTACGAGGAGAAAATGATTCATGAACTTTGGTTGCAAAGAAAATTCTTAAGTAATGAAAGCATTAAAAAAATGCTCTACCAAGTGAGAACATACAAGATATTCCCTCCATTCTCTTCCGAGAAACTTTCTTTTTCCCAGTACTTGACACCTTGTTTCAAATCCTCTGTCACAGTGTTGTCCCTGGGTCTAAGTAGGTAGCCATCCACACTGCTCCATACACTGAACAAAAAACACATCCCTGCAGCATGTCTGCTTCTGAGCATTCTGAGGATAGCACTGACTTATGCCTGCATTCAAACAGACTGAAAATATGAAAGACAGACAGACATAATATCCCTGCACCAAACTACAGCTGCATCCAGGTAACATGAACATCCACTTTTGAAAAGTTTTGGATCAGGCATGTTTCTTCAGTCCTAGAAACTTGTTCAAACAGAGTGAAAATATCAAGCAACCTATTATCCTACACTAAATCTTGCACCTGTCTATCAGGCAACAGTATTAGGAACATGAGGACTATCCCAGGAATGGATCAACACACAAGCAATGCACATCAGAAGTGAAGAGTACCGGAGCAAGTCTGGCAGAATTTCTAACCAATCTGCTTAACTTTCATCAAAGGACCAAAACCTTTCATTTTCATAGCCACTAAAATTCACCTAGTTCTCACAATGGTACTATTACTATTGCTGTTATTATTGTAGAGGAAATCATCCAGACTATGGACACAAGTTTACTTCCATTTTCCTTCAGAGATGAATGCAGAAGCAGTACTTGATGTACAGAGATGCCAGCAGCCTCTTTTCTTCTCGTGGTCACCCAGAAGTGCACAGTCTGAACAGGCTGAAACCTTCTCAAGCTAGGAAAGGCCCTTCTCTAATCTCTGCCTTTCCTGGTGATACAGAGACCCCAGGGGAGACAAAGCAACGACCCCTCAAGTGAGGGAGGAACAGTCTAGGTGAGATTCCAAAAAAAAAAAAAAACTTAAAATGCCATATTTCTCATACTTCCAAGATGTACTGGAGGCTGTCTCTGCCAGGAGGCATACAACTAGATGTTCAGCTATCCAGCAAGCACTGAGGCAGAGTGAAGGGTCAGACAAAGCATGGCACAAAGTGCAGAGCACATGTTTCACTTGGCCATGGCTCTTCGTTCAGACAAAAACATTTCAGCAATAAATTCATACTTCTGAAAACTATAGTCTAAAAGAAAAACTTTATGAAAATTGTACTGTCATTTGCAGTCTCCATAAACACAGATCTTCAGATAGCTGTTTCATGACTCAACTACCACTAGAAGGAGAAGAAAATAAAAAAGGTAGGAAATGTTTACATGTGAGTGTGAGGCTGTGCTAGATGAAGATGACTTTCCTCCACATTCCAGTTAACAGCACAGCCACACATTCAAATAAGTATTGAAGACACACATTTGCCACAGGAGAATGCTGCCCACATGTTCAGCTTGATTTTCTGAACATTCTGCAGCAGATGATCAATTTCAGCTACCCAAAAGCAGGAGAAATGCTCAGCTTTACACCAGTAAGCAGCAATCTTGAGAACCCACACTGACAAGCCCTAGGGGAGTGACATTCTAGATGAGCAACTTGCTGTCTGACTTAACAGACTGCCCCCAGACATCCGACAGTGAGACAATGCCAACACTTTTAGCCACAAAATTCTGACATAGCATTTTAACACATCCATATGCCTTTCAAAGTCTGAACTGCACAACAATGCATTAACAGGGATATTCTAGGGCTTTTTCCCCTACATTTAACCACGCAGGAAAGGAACCATTACAGTATTTCCTTGAATTGTTCCATCCTTTGTTAATTGATACTCTTCATCTGCAACATGATTAAAATGGCCTGACTGCTAGATTACTAATTGAAAACTTATTTGAGATATTTTATCCAAATCATACCTTGAAGAGGTTTTATACAGTCAGAGATAATGTTTGTAATAATGACTGTTTATACACTCAGATATAATGGCTGTAATGTTTTCAAAACAAATCACTTTGTTAGAAGCATTGTCTGAAAGGACAATGGTTGAAGTTTTGTAATAACCTATTTAATTGTAAAAAAATTCCTTGTAATGAGATGGACGCTACTCGTCAAAGAAGATACATATGTGCTTTCACCACAATAAATCATTGGAATTACAGTTTGTATGACAACACAGGGGAATTCAACCAGCTCTTATATGATATGATGAACAGGAAGAGAGGTCTTTTGTAAACTAGAGAAACAGATATTTAGATAGAGAAAAAAGGCAGTTTACTTCTTAGCCACAGATCCAGAGATATGAAATTAAAGCAAAGGAAACATTTTAAATAGTACCCCAGGAACATGAGAACACCTAGATATTCAGAAAACCTGTTTGGTGATTTTTCAGAGAGGAATTAACACCTCAGGAGCTCTCAGAGACGTGTTTTCATAACAACAGAGCAGTGCACAGTAGAAAAAATACTTTATCAAAGCAACTGTTTGTCTGCTTAGACTCATCATTTACAGGGAAGAAAAAAAAGTGCAAAAATAGAAAATCAAGTCTCAGTTGCACCAATATGTTAGAATACATAAGAGGAATAAGAGAGATTTTAAATTTAGTAACTCCACAGTTTTCAGCTGCTCAGATGACAGTGATAAGCTGCTTGTAGTTCTCACTCAATGTGAATGGCAGAAGTAGAGAGAAGCCTTTCCTTTTCTGACTTAACAAAAACAGAATACTGCAGCAGGCTCAGGTGAGGATGCACAGATACAATTCATCCTTCTTAACTAGCTGCTCAAAAAGGTTAGGGCACAGAGCAGGAGGAGGCACTGCTCCCCCCAGCTCCTCACCAGACTCACTGCCAAGACACAGCGTGCTGTGAGGCTGAGGCATCTTCCCTGAACAGCACAGGGCAAGTCCTCTGCCATCCTTAAAGCATGACAAAGGTAAAACATCATGAACAAAATGAACCCAGGTCTTAAATATTTAGAAACGCTGTATCTGTCCCATACTACTTAGATAGCTTTGTAAACATTGGGATGTAAAAGACATAACTAATATTTTCACAGAGCCAAGATGTAAAGGCTTGCACAATTACCCATGTTCCACAATTCCACCTGAGAAACTCTGTATGTTTTACAGAGACTAACTAATCTGGAAGATATTCTTGCGATCAGTAAAATACTGGACTACTTATAACCATTTTACAGACAGGTAAACTGATGCACAGAAAAGGATTTTCTCATGTCTGTTTCAAGAAGTCCTTGTAGACTTTCAAACACTATTAAACCAGAAAAAACCATACCTGTTTTCTGATAACACTGATGGAGGATATGAATACAGAAATGTATTATCAAGAGGTAAACAGGGCATATCAACTCAGAAGGCTGTGTTCTCTATCCTTGCAGTAAGCCCAAGGACACACTTCCCTCATTTCATTCAGGAAGAAACTGCCTCAGTATTACGTCAGCCTCCTCAGAAGACAAAAATATGCCTAAGAAAGTTCTTGAGCCTCCAACTTTCGGGAATTGTATGGCACATGTTCATGTTGAAACTACTTATTTTGCGTAAAAGCTCTGGTACTGACTACAAAGACAGAACTCAACTCCAGGTCAACCTGTTACTGTGCCCCTGCCCAGGGCTGGCACAAGTACCTTACCTATTTCTCCAGGAACATGCTTGCCACTGAAACGAAAGCATGCTGTGACATTGAGGCAGTTCACCGGCTGCAAACCATCATGGCACTGAGGAGCTGTGATATTGATAGATATGGGCAGGAAAATGGAGATGTCCATGGTAATGACAGGCCTGGATCTGGAGATTAACAGAGAAGTAGAATTCAGTGACCATTCAGAGAGAAATTCTCAGCCAAAGGAAAAGAAAGCAAATTTGGTAAACTGCACAATTTCAAGCAGACAGGAAAAATAAGAGAATACATTTGAACTGTAAAATAAACTAACATTTGACCTAGCTGGCAAGAACTACTAGCATTTAAATGAAAGTGGCAACATCAGCTTGAAGTTCAGTGCTCGGATAGAGACTGTGGGCAGGCAGCTGGGGAAACCAATAACATGTAGTAACCGTAATCATCTCCAGCAAAGATTGCATAAAGCCTTGCTGATGACTGAAGAGAATAACAAAATTAGCAAAATATCAAACAAGAACAAGTTCATGCAAATGAGACTGGTTGCTAAGCATGCTGGATGAACAGAGATAAGGTAGGAAGCAACTGTGGGTTTCCACAGAATGGTCTGTAATCAAATTTGTGACCTGAAAGTCAAGGAGAGAGCACAGAGGTGCTCCACAGGAGATGGATTCATACATAATTTTTCTGACAGTACAACAGGAACAACAGACACCACATACATGTTTTCTGGAGGAGGGAATGTTTGGCTAATTCCCTCCTGGCAAGTGGCAAGGTTTGAATACCTTTATCACACTGCTGAACTGTGTTTCAGGAATTACCCAGTGCACTGTGAAACAAAAAAAGCTTTCTACTCTTGCAACTTCTGCAACAGGTTATTGCTACCACTACTCCTGGCTAAGGGAGACCTCAGCTGGAATCAGAGCAAGCTGAGTGCCTTGAGTGTCTTGCTAAGGAAACTTCCCTGTCTGACCATTCAGGAGGCACTCAGGCAGTCACAATTCCACCTCCAGAGGCTTTAACTGCTGAGACTGAAACCCGTTTGCAGTGGGTGGCTCCAGTGAGCTGACAGGTGCCTCCCTTGACTCCCTACATACACCACACTCACATAGTCAGGTTTCCCATAATTTCATAAAGCCTTTTATTCACAGCACAGTAACACAGAAATAGCTCAATCTGGTGCCTCCAAGGAGGGACCCCGAATGGAAGGACCCTCTGGGCCTTTGTACCCTCACAGTCCGAGCACACAAAAGTCTCAGCTCTTCCTCCCGAGTCCTTGGCTCCTGCTGAATCTCCCAGTGTCCTCGAGTGTCTGGTTATCTGGCTGCACCACAGGTCTCCATGCCCTTTGGTATGCAACATGTCAGCAGTTCATGCCCTCTTGCTTCGGGCTCCCACCACCCAGAGCTCAATCACCAATCACTTGGTTTGCACACCAAGCTACCTGCACGGAATGTATTCCTCAACAGTTTCCTTTTCCACACAACACAGAAGCCCCAGCAGCCTGACTGGGAAAAGCAGCTCAGAACCTCAGGCACTCCTGAGCCATCTCCAGTGCAGGGCTGCAGCCCAAAAATTCAGAGTGTTATTCTTCCTGGTTTCAGTTCTGGACATGGTCAAGATTAATATGTTCTTCCAAAATCATCTACAGTAGTAAAAAAAATTGTGCAGCAGCCAGCAGGTTCAGTACTAAGTAGGCCCAGTAGCCATGCAAGGCTGGAGCTTGTAAACTGTTGGAACCCTGAATTCTGAGAATTTCACAGTTTCTGCTTTAACAAGTTTTGATCCCCAAAAATACACCTCATTTGATCTTAAACCCTGGAAAATACTTCCCCTGTAGTGTGATAACTTTGAAATTAATGCTGTATAGTTAAGGTTGTGTCACTAGGTGAATTAGGTAGAAGTGTAGACATTTTGGTTTATGAAATATTGTAATACTAGTGTCCAAAATGGAGGGTTTAGGTGTTGTTTTATAACTTCCTTTTTCACCTTCGCTACTTCCCCTTTCTTCTCCAAAAACTTGTGTTTTCTGCCATTCGTTCTAAAGCTCTGCAATGCGGGATAAGAAAAACTGATTATTGGGTTTTTATTGAAAATATCCTACGCAACATCTCCCTAATTGGACAATCTAGTGTATAAATAAGCAGGACGAGAAGTGCTCGCCCCCATTTTGAACCTTGTAATTGACAAAGAACCTTCTGTGCCGCCAAGTTATAGATAACACTTAATAAACATTTTGAGACCGAAGAAACTCTGAAGTATTTCTACTGTGTCTTATCTCAAGTGTCTGTTAAAAGAACTCACAAAAAGAAGATGTGCCGTGGCAGCGGCCGAAAGCTTTGGCCAAAATTGCGGCAGTAAACCACTTCAGGACTCTCACTCCACAAGCCACTTCATTTAGAGGTAGGGAAGAAGGAGAAGAGAGCAGGGACTGTGGTTACACGTAATTTATATCAACTGGAACAAGATTCACATCAATCTCCACGACAGCTGCTCAGACTATTTTACCACAGCCTGAAATAACAGTGTAAGTTCACATTTTGAGATGGAGGATGAAAATAAATGCTAGCCCTGGAAATATATATGGTGGGGGGAGGAAGGAAAAAGAGTGCATGTCCTAGGATCATTTCACACCTTCGAAAAAACTGTCTGAATGCTTTGGGAGACATAAAAGGGTAAATGCTGTAACTGATCTAGAAAAATATTCCTCCTTCAAAAATGTATTTCTTCAGCTATAGATGCACTGTGTGAGCTTTTTTCCTTAATGTTATGTCACTTGGTTATGCACTGGGGAAAAAAAGAACTAATGCATCTGTCAAAGGGCCATACACACACAAGAGCAACACAATGCTGACATGTGCTCCAAGTCACCAAAGGCTTCCAACATAGCCATTAAACATCACTTAGCAAAGCATTTGTTGGCTTTGATTAAAGGACTTCACAAAAGCAGGAAGGGTGAGGGGGTGTATGGGGGACAAAAAGCTTATTTCTTTATCCTAACAGCAAGAGAGACACACTGTAAATTGGCAGTAGCAGCAATTAATCAAGCTGCTCACGAAGTAAGTCAGTAACGCATTGATTTCCTCTGAAATGCACAAGCATAACTGAATGCACGAAGAGAGGTCATCATGCCATTGTGATGTATGTGGTTTTAAACATCACAGTAAGCCTTTCCGTTTGTCTCCCCCCCTCTGCAAGTAACATCAATACAGGAGAAAAATGCAGTTTTCTTTCTAGCAGCTCAGAGACTAATTCAGCAGACTGCCATCTGGGGCATGGCACACCTTTCACAGAAGCTTCCTTGGCATGTATGATGAAAAAACAGAAAACTCTTCAGAAGACTTGACCACTTGCCATGCTGATCATCGAGAGTGTATCTTCCCTCCCTCTCCTCTTTTTCTTTTGTGTAACTGTTTCAAATGGAAACAGAGCCAGGTTTTTCCTGCCTTGAACAGGAAGCAAGCTGGCACATCTGTTCTGCAGCTCTAGCATTTGTCTTACCAGGGTCACCACATCCCTGTATTTTCCACTAAAATGCAGGAGTCCCTAAAGATATCTGAGTATTGAAAGGATTTTTAAGTTAAATATTAAAAAGTGTAACAAAGGACCTACTGGCAAAATTCAAACTTTCCACTCTCTTCCACAGGTCTGTGTATCTCAAGTGCACTCCTACTCTAATTATCCACCTGCATAATTTGGTGAACCAAGCAGCCCCACTTATCTCTATCAGATGGAACAAGCAATTGCTCTTAACTTACAGACTTGAAACAGCAGCCCAGCTCCTGTGCACATTGAAAATGTATCCGTATTTCATTTCCCCAAAGACTCTTACTTTGTTCTGCATCCCATTGCAAAATTACATCCTGGCATCCTACACAGCTCTTTTTTTGCTCAACTGCATTCCTTTACATCACAATTTATTTACTTTATGTAAACATAATAATAAAAAAGTCTGCTCACAAGTTAGGAGCAATGTTTCTAAAGAGGCATTGAGATACAACACATCTTTTGGCTCTAACCCTTTTTCTTCATACACCTGGATGTTCTGGTATTATCATCCCTCGCTATTCTGTTTAAATTAGACTGCATTCTTTGACACCATTCATATCTAAGGTTTTGCTTAAAAAGTAATCCAGCTTGCTTCTTCTGGCCACAAGAAACTAGGGATGACGCTGAACTTAGGCCCCATAAAACATAAACAGAAAACAGAAGAAGACAACAATGAATGAAAAAGACATTCATCTCACCTCAGAAGTACCACATGGTCTGACAGGAAGGCTCCAACAGTCATATCTGAAATGTTTGTAATATTGAGGCAGTTAAAAGGGAGGCACAGAATTCAGTTCTCTCAAATCAGTTGCTCAATTACAGAGCATGAATCTAAAAAAAGTGTTTTTCTGACTTAGCTAGTTTGTCCCTTCAAATATCATTATATCATAAGTCTTGTAACTGGAGGCTTAGCTCTGTGATGTTACTTCACTTCTACTTCATTCTTTGATTTTCATTACTACTATTATATTATTCTCTACTTTTTGGGTTATTTTAAGATTGCCATCCTGACAGAGCAGCTTCCAAGAAACTTACGACCTTGGCCAGATACTGAATCCTCATGTGACTGCCCAAACACTTGAATAAGGCAATTGTCTAAAATTTGTATCATGAGCTTTGAGTGGCAGAAGGGAAAGGGAAAAAGCAGCTCAGCTTCACTGACCACCTGCAATGGCAGGAACCAGCGGCCTGAAAATAACCAGCTCTGCTTTTTTCTTAGCCTGCTGCTGTATTTTCCAAATGCTCTCACTTCCAGAGTAGCAGACATACCTGGATAACCATTGCTATCCATATCAACTCCCCCCGATATGGACTGGCCAAACATACGCAGCTTTGGGTTTATTGTTTGCCCAGAGAGCTTCTGCAGTGGAAAACACACAAGTAAAATTAGTCAGTAACACAAAGAATTCTCTAAAAAACCCCCACCAAAACAAAAAAAAAAAAAACCAAAACCATTCAAGCATGATTTTCATGGCCACTGGGTCTCTCTTCTGAGGGCTGGAAGTGTCACACACCTGCAGTCTCACACTTCCCCCTCACAGCCCAGAACAGGAAGGCTGTTGACTGCCCTTCTGAACTGGGCTAGTAGAACACCAGTACTGACTTGGATTAAAACATCACAACTGCATTACAATCCTGATGCAGACCAAAGCAAAATAAAGAACACACCAAGCAGGTTTCCGTGGCGGGAGAAAATGTAACTGCACCCAAGAGATTAATAATTTTATTGGGGTTTTTTTATTACCTTAATTTCTGTGAAAAAAAGTTTTGAGGAGCATCTTAACAAAATCAATGATTAGCTGAAACAGAAAATCCAGGACAACCATTCATTTTCACCAAGTTTGCCAGCATACTTAGAGTCAAAATGATTAATTTTCATCCCACTTAGAAATTTCAGTTTCCATCAGCTATTATGGAGTATTTTCTGTCAGTTTGGAAGTTGTATCTCATTTCTGCCTCCCCAACACAAAGATTAATTAACTTCTAAGATTTTTTTTTTTAATTACTAACACAAAACTTTCTCTAAATTATTTGCACTGCAAATGAATTTGTCTGAGGCAGATTAGTATCTCACAATGTCTTTTTCGAAGAAGGCAATCAGAAGTCTCCCAGCTTTCAATTATCCTGCTAGGCCACCAATGCAAGACCTAAACTCGAATCAATTTCTGACTGCAGAAGTTACAGAGGAAACCATGAAGTAATTTTGAGTATGTTGGTGGTGCTTCGCAGTCTGTGACGTGCAACCAACTTTTCCCGGCCTTCCCATAAAAGAATGTATTATTGGACAAAAGGTCAGGCAGAAAATTTATGGAAAAAAAGACAAGTTGAAAGGAAGAAAAATACCCTGACAGTTATAGTGCTCCTCTGGGTACAGATCTCCTTTTCCTGCTTGTGGACAGATAAGCCGAAGACAACAGAAGTAACTTCATCCCAACATCATACTTGCATTGCATTTTTGGGGATCCCAGCTGGGGTGGTAAATCCCACCTGCAATCACCTCAAAAGACATCTGTGGGTTCTTTCAGCCTACAAGGCAGAGGAATAAGGCTGCTCTGCTTTTAAGTACCATAAATGAAAAGAGCAGGCCACAAAGCTAATTCAGCTGCTTCTGCTAATAGCCATCACTGAAGCTGCTGAAGGGACATCAGAGGATGACACTTACCAGCACTTTAAATGAAGAAAGGGGGAGGAGAGAGGGGGAAGAGCTAACAAAATGAAGTTTGAAAACACAGACCATGCAGGACCCCCCCTCCACCTCTCACAGCTTTTTTAAAAAAGGAAATCCACAGCATTAAGATGGATCAGGAATATAGTAATAAGATACAAACGGTTTTTAAACCTCCAGGTTCAAATGCAGGGCAGATAGGTAAAGAGCTGAAGTTGTTACACAGTTTTGGTTGCAAGCAGGACTTGAACTGGTGGTGTGTCCAGTGTCCTGCAGCAGACACTGGGAAATGGCCCAGAGACACTGCTGTAAGTGGTGCTGCCTTGGCTGCCTCAGGAAATGGGGCAATGATAGGAATGGTATCAAGAGTCAATGACCACATAGCCTGTCACACTCTTGAGCTGAGTTTTCCCACTGACCAACTGGAGAGACATGTGCTATGTCTGCTGGCCTTGCTCCAGTGGGGAGGTAGAGATCACAAACAGGATGCTTTGCTTCCCACCCTGCTGATCTGTCCTCCTTAAAAAATGTAATATTTTCCCATGAATGACCAAAAAAAACAACAACTAAAAAAACCTGATCCTTTTCAGCAAGAGCTGGAAAGCTCCAGGCTTTTCAATGGTCAAAGAAGAATCTCCCAGCCAGTGACTCTTGGCAAAAAGCAAGCAGAATCCTCCACCTGCCACGCATTATCAACACTTCTAAAATGCAGCAAAGAGTCACTTAACTTCCTTTTTTTTCAAAAGCAGTGCATGTCATATACAGAGTAAAGGAAGAAGGTCTAAACTTTTATAGTCTGTTTAAAAGAGCTGCCATTATAACCACTAAGCTCTTTAATTCTGTGTAAATTGATTTAGTGTGAAGGATCCCACCCAGCAACAAAACAAAACAACCAGAACTTCAAACACACAGAGGGAGGGAAGAGTCAGGCTCTCGAAACAATGAAATGTGCTAGACAGAGACTAGGAGACACATGTTGGGCAGCATGAGCATAAATTCATCTTCTCTACTGCCTGGCTACAGCAGCTAAATTGCACTGTGTTGTCTCTGCACAAGATACTATAGCATGTCCCAAACAAGATTTTACTTCATAGGAAGTGTGTCAAGGTGTTGGCATGCAAGAAGGGCCTTCTGACATACTGTCAGAATGCAAGAAGGCCAACAAGGTGGGTAAAGAGGCTTCTGTAAGGCACAAAAGAACAGTTAGTACCTCTTCCTTCTCACAAAGTCTGCTTCTACAGGAAGAAAGTGCAAGCTCCCAGAAAGAAAGTGCAACCTCCCAACTCCCCACATGCCTCTCCATAATATGTATGCTTAACCTCTCAAGGGTTTTCATTTCTCCTCTGCAACAGTACTGTCTCTAAAAACTAACACTCAACCCTAAGACTTTGCTTCCTTACAGAAGATATAGCTGACTGCTGTAACAAAAGAGTGAAAAATACCTCCTGACTAACATAATTTTACCTTTCAGTATAGATACAGACAAAATTTGGGGGAAGCCATCTTCAAACCAGGACTGAGAAAAGGATGTAGAGTTATGAGATTACCTATTAAGGAACCCCTAAGTATGGTTTATTTCTGCAGGTCCTGAGAAAGTGACTTCAGATAGGGATTGTAAAATAGTGTCACATACCATAGAGTACTGAGGTATAATACCATTGGCATCCCCATGGTAAATGTACACTGCTCCTATGTAGTTATCCTCCTTAGGTGCTCCAATGGCAACATCTGTAAAACAGTACAGATTATAAACATTTCAAAATCCATTCCATTAATACAACTTTTTCCCAGTTTTAGGATGCAGCTATCCATAGGAAAACAGCTCCCATGGCAAAGGTGATCAGCAGCTCATGTGAACCTGGGTAGAAGGAACTTGTTTGATTTAATTAAGAGCTCATGTTAAGATAAAACTTAAAAAATACACAAATGCATATGAATTTGTACACATATGTACATTTCACAGAAACTGATGTTGTGCTTAATTAGAAACATGTGCTGTTATGAAAATGTTTATCAACCAGCAACCATACCCAAAAAAGTTAATTTAGAATCCTTTCATAACAAAATCTTCAACCCATGAGAACAGCAGCTTTGTGAGCCAAGACAAGACTGGCAAAATATTTACTGTAGCACTACATTAAGGTTGGTTGAAAATCCAAGGCTCCACAATGAGGCTGGGTATATTAAATAGATAGGCAAGAATTAAAAAAAGGCTGCTGAGAGTGAACTTTCAAATTATACTTGATCCAATTTAACTGCAAACTCCTGCAGAAAGCATGATCCCACATCCCCTTCTCCTCTCCTACTTGGATATAGTGACTACAAATCTGCTAAAATTAAGCTTTTCATTATTGCTTCATACCCACAGACTGATCCAACTCCCCTGCAGACTAACCATCACCACAACTGACCTACAAGCATTAGCAAGAACACACAAATGCATGTCCAAATGCAGAGGAAGAGTATGCCTATCATTTGTGAGGGCAACCTGCAATGAGCCTGGGTTAGGCTTAATGGGATATTGTTCCCTGAGTAGCCTGGAAGAAATAAATCCAGGCACACACTAACTAAATTGGCCTTTGTTAATCTGCACTTACAGAAACCAGGGCAGAAAAGGAGCATCAACACTTTGCTCTCATATACTGCTATCATAGCATGGGGCCTCACACTGATTGTCCCGAGAATGGAGCAGGGGGAGAACAAAGCAAAAGAGAAAAATTGATGGAGTACGTGCTATCAGGAGTGAGAAGCTACTTCTTAATTACACTTCATGATAAGAAATAAGATTATGTCAACTAGAAAGGCTTGGAAACACAGGGAAATGTCAAAGAAGAAAGAAGTCAGACATTTCAGTCAGGTTTCTGTTTTGTTTGGGGTAAGGGTATCTAAAGCCTTTAATAAATCATACAGGGAAAAAGAAAACACAACAGCAAGGAAAGCAAAGCAATATTAATGAGACTGGGGTGTGACCTGCACAGACACAAACTAAACCAACATCGAGGACAGTCAGCCATAAAAGGTTTTCGCACACAAATCCTACACAAGCATCTTTATCCTTTGCTTGAACCCAAGTGCCAGTCAGGTCTGGAGAAGCAATGGATGCCATGAAAGACAGAGTGCCACCAGCACTGCTGGCACTTACAGAGAAATGGCCAGGAAATTGCACTGACCTGGGAAGCCATCGTCATCAATGTCACCAAGGGCAGCCATGCTCTCCCCAAAGTGGGCATTATAGGCGCTGTCACCATCCAGGATGAGCTGCTCTTCCAGCACTCCCTAGAAAGCAAGAAATAAAACATAAAAATGCTAAATTAACTAAACAATAACTCAGATGTAACTAAATGCAGTCACAGGGACCGGTGCACTCATTAAAGTTTTCAGATGCCTAAAACATAACAGCCCAGAGTTTGCTCTACTGGCAGATTACATTCGAGGAGTGAAATTCTCAGTCCAAGTGTATTCAGCTAAATTCCAGTAAGCTAAGGAGTATTTTTCCCTAAGCAAAGAATATCTGATAACGGGATTTGAAAACATTTTAAGTACAGGACAGAAAGATTAAAGTGACATCCCCCAAAAGCCTTCTTAAATTGAAAATAAGGAAAGAGATTTAATAAAATAAAGAGACTGAGAAATCTTCAGAATTAAATAGCTTTATACTACTATGCCGTGAGAAGCCTTATATGGCTCTGGTATTTCTCGCCCACCCACCTTCTGGTCAGATACGTAAGTTTTATTTTCTTGCAGTCTTCCCTCAAGGAGAAAGGAACATTTCCACAAGAAAACAAAATTTAGTTACACAATCCAAGTCCGAACGAACCCACCCCAAGGTTGTTGAGTTTTGTTTCTGCTTCCTTTGTGAATGACAATAAGCTACTCTCTGGAACATGTAATAAAATCTTTTACTTAGCTGCAGGGAGTTACTGACTTTAAGAAAATCCCACATAATGAAACTGAAACACAACAGAGACAAGACACACAGGTCTGTATGTGTGACTCAGTTCTCTGAGTCCTCACAGAAAAGGGCAAAATAAGAGCATTAAAATGTAGCATCACTGTGTGTGCTTGTTTATAATGCAGTTTTATCAGGTCCTCTGCAACAACCCCTTAAGCAATGGTGCTTGTAGAATGAAACAAAGTTTAAAATATCCACACCCCAAAATAAAGCCCATAATCCCACAAGCCATTACTTGTGCAAGTAATTCTTATACTCCTGGTGCAGGAGTATAAGAAACTCATACTCGCTTCTTGACTATCTTATAGAAGATAAGAATTAACTCATGTACACTCTCACTATGAGCAGAAAATGATGGCTATTATCTGTTTGATATTCTGGACTCTATCATGAGGACCCAGAAGCAACACTGCAACATAAAAGGTGGAATTTCCTATTGATAAAACTGGAAAAGTAAAGCTCATTTAAATGAGCAATAATAGAAAATAAAATTACACCAAAAGCACTTCTGAAGTCTCCTAAACACTAGGACTTCTGGTGAATTTGAAGTCTAGCACAAGTAAACTCAAAGTTCACAAAATACAAGCCAATTTCATTTTAGTCCATAACAACTCCTCCTTTGCGACAGCAGCTTTAACACCCAAATATCAAGTATTTAATAGTATGTAAACAACCATTGTTTTTCTATAAATAAAACACAAGAATGGCCTTGGTTTGTCAATGAAACAAACTTCAGACTTTTCCAAGACTGTTGTTAGGTCACGTGAAATCCAACAGTACCAGCTGATAACTTCACCTAAAATCCCTATATGGGGCATAATGTAAAAGTAACATTAATTCAATCTCTGGTTTCTCTCCTCTTCTTCAATCCCTAGACATTTGTGTTCTAATTTGTGTTTTAGGTCTTAGTGGCCACCCAAAACACAAAGCAAACTCAGTCAAAGCTGCTGACTCTTACTTGGTTTTGGCATCAAATTCACATAAAGCCACAAATGCCACCAAGTTTCAACATAAACCAGAAACTTTCTCAGACCTCCTTGAAAGATTCACAGGTTTATGATGAATGGGGGCTGGTGTCTGGGAAACCACGATACCAGATGAGTGTTCCTGTGACTTCATACTCTTCTAGAGACATTCAGAGCCCCACTTATTTGAGACATCAAGTTTCACCATGCAGTGCTGGAAGGGCATAAGCATTACCTTGCCTGGGACCCACACCCTCATCCCTTACCAAGTCATCTGCTGTCCATACTCACGTTTCCTCTGTTGATATAGACCGTGACTTGACCCTCATCTCTGATCTCAGAAAACATAGGTGCTCCAACCAGCAGGTCTGACAACCCATCAGAATTCAGATCAACTGCACATAAGGAGGAGCCAAAGTAAGAGCCCATCTGTAACCAAGTTGAGTCACAACAAAGCATTCAGTATCTGCCCACACACAGGAGGAAATCATACAGGCGTGGTTTTGTTTGGTTTGGTTATTCTTTTAATTTCACATAATGACTTGCTGCTTTATCACTCACAAGCATTCCCATAGAGAAAGCTTTAGGAATAATTCCAGCAGAAATTGAAACACTTTACTGTAACAGTGCATCAGCTGGATATTTTACCAACAGAACAGAAGTTATACTCTGGGACATACTTGAGTGAGACACTTAAGGAGCTTTCTTAGAATAGGTTTTGCCTGTCAAATGCTTAAAACTAGGAAGGGGTGAAATCAGTTTCCCAAATCAGACCTGGAAAATGATTATTCATGCCCAGTGTGAAAGTTCCATCAAGTTAGCTACCACAGAGGATCTGGGGATACCCTACAGAAATAATGAAAGAAAAAAAAAAGAAAAATAGGCAAGAGGCCATGAAAGCAGATATCTAAGACTACCTCTTGATTGTGGACTATTTTTCCCTGTTCTATTTGTGTCTCTTTGTACGAATTACTGTCAAAGACCAGTACTGGTTGTGCATCTTAATCACAGACCTTCCTCTCCTGTACAGGCAGGTAAGTTGATAAAGAAAAAATGACTCTCAATAAGTCTTTTCAGTTGATACACAACAAACCTTACCCACTTTCAATCTCCACTTATTATTGCTCATTATTGCTTGATAAACCAAATTGCTTAAAAATTAAGAAATACACTAATTTCATTCCATGATTTTTTAAGCAAGAATGATATTTCACCCTAATTTTATTCACTTCTGCTAAGGTAACACAAGGCATATTCTTTGAAACCAACTACGAACTATAGCATCAAAATTAAAAGCAGCTTCCACAGGAAGCTGGGAAAGATACCACCTCTTATTTGAAATTGAGAGCTGTTTCCTACAAAGCAGGAAAAATTTAGGTTAAATAATTAAAGTTAAAAAGAATTAATCACTTTTCTTGAATGCTTTTACATCCCCCATAGCAGGTCTCTGACCTACTGTTCTCCATGCCTGTAAGTTAACATGCATGAGCCAGAGCTACTGGACATGCTAGAAGATAGGCAGCAGCAACTCTATTCTATGCTGTCTGTAAGATTTAAAAGTTGCTAAATATATAATGCAGGGGTGAGCGAAGGATAGCATTTCAGTTTGTTAATTCAGATTTTTGTGTTTGTGTGGGTTTAAAGTCAGACCTCAAATACCATTTGATTCCAGTTATTATGTAGCTTAAGTTCCCTTGTGGATTTTTTATTTGTTTATTTTTTTAATCCATTAAGGTTTGAAAAGACTCTCTCACGGATAAATTTCTCATGGGTAAGGAACAAAAGTTATGAAAAGCATTTCAGTATGTATTCAGACAGTTTTCAGGAAAAGGCTATTATTCACTTAACTGTAACATGGTATGTCTGCAGCATGGGTGAGTTCACAGTGCTGTAAGAACCTGAAGTTTGCACACTTAACATTTGTAACAAGGCACTGCATTTACTTTTTTCTTGTCTGCATTTCCTACTTCAGCCTCCATTAATAAAAAAGGAAGGAAGAAACTGTCCTGCTGCTAACATCTGTCTAGTAAGAATGTCAGAGCAATGAACTTTCACATGACTGGGAAGGATGTAGCATTTTGTGAGAGCTCATTTCTAGGCAGTGCTCATTGCTGAGCAGGTCTGGTTTTCCTTCTACCACAAAACAAAACCAAAAAAACCTCAACCAAACAAAAAAAGGTGATTTAGCACAGCCTTCTTTTTAAAATAAAATTCTTATTTGGATTTAGAGAATTTGTAGAAGATGTAAATGGAGAAGCAGCCTAGAAGTACTTGAATGATGTAAATACTTTATTAGTTAAGTTACATATAAGAGTAAAGCCATTTAATTGAAAAGGGAAAGGTTTTGGCTAAGACCTGGAAACTTCCTGATAGCTCTGTTTATTAGGTTGAGGAGTAGTGAGGAGTACATCCTTAGGGACATTTAAAACTCAACAAGAAAAAAAATGAACAGGAAGCAATCAAACACAGGAGATGCCCTGGATGAACTGGGAGGTCTTTTCCTTTCAAGATGTCTAATTCTGCTAGAAATTCTTGCAGAGCAAGCAAAACTTTGGAGAAGCCCTAAAATATAAGTCACACCACCCACCTACACATCCTTGACCTTTTCCCCTATTCTAGACAAGTTTTTAAAGACTGCAATTGTGTCTGGCCGGGAAAAAATACCAAATACGGTAACACTCCCAGCTTGAGGATACCGTCAAACACTTTGGATCTTTCTGAGGTAGCAGATCTTCCTAGAGCCAGGAGCCTCCGGAAACCTTTTTCTTCTGTATTTCCTCTCCTTTCAGAAGGGTACAGGCAATCCCAGACAAGAGAGATCATTTCATCACTGAGTTATTCCCAAATAAGGCATTTTTTTGTTGTTACCTACATCTAGACACATTGTCCACTTTGTTTCTCCTGCAACACAGCTCCAGCAAGCTCCCAAATGAAGAGCACAAGCGCATTCAAACACACCACCACACTGGAGAAGCTGGATCTCACTAACATTCACTGCATTTCATGGAGGGGGAGGGCAGTTCAGCTTTAAGACAGTAGTTCTAAGAACAGAATGCAGGACTCATTTATAGTGGGAAGAGAGAAATCATCATTTTTCAAGGCAATGAAACCACTCCTTTACAAAACAGCACAACTGCAATAATCCCCTGGTCACAGCAGGACACAGAAAAACAGATTGGGGCTTTGCATTTTAAACTAAACTTCAGATTACCTCTATCTCCCAGTAACACCTACTAAGAGGAAATCTCTGCGTCTAGGCTCACCTGATGCCCCATGTCCTGCATCTCAGAGGTGCTGCTACAGTCACATGGGGCTAAAGAGAACCACTATTACAATTTCCAGCAAGACCTTTTATTTCAGTCACATGGGCAGACATTGCAGTCATGACTGCTACAGAAGAAAGGTCATACAGCTGATCTGTAAAACAGGTTCTGGGAGGGTAAGAAGAAACAGGATTTGCTTGACAGTTTATGAAGAAGTGGAATGAAAATGATGCTCCAAGATTACTCTGCCATTATTTCCCCCCTCTACCTCTTAATAGAAAACACACGTATCTAAATGTTCACCTTTTTTCCTGATGCCTGAAAAATCTTTATTAGAGAGCCTGATCGTCTGTCCGTTCTGAAAATATAAACCTGAAAGGCGAAAAAAGAAAAAAGTTAACCAATACTAACATGAAGCACAAAACGGTACAGCAGTGGTGCCTCCTAAATTATATCTAAATAATGATCATGCCTGTTGACAACATCCAATTTCATAACCACTTTATTGGTCAGTCTTCTTTTAAAAGATGACAC
This sequence comes from Climacteris rufus, assembly GCA_013398175.1. Lineage (NCBI taxonomy): Eukaryota > Metazoa > Chordata > Aves > Passeriformes > Climacteridae > Climacteris > Climacteris rufus. Next base: position 369,746 of record VZRZ01008246.1, read on the forward strand.
AGAGTTCCCTGTTGTCCTGAGAATTCACAGGCTTATCATACGAAACATTTGAATAGTATCTTGTTGCCTGCTTTTTTTGGTATGTGTATGTATGTGCATGTGTGCATTTAAAAACACCTAGCCAAGCAACTTTCCAACTCTCAAAGAAGTGACATCTGGAGACTGTCTTGAAATGAGTAGGGCAAAAGACTGAGAAGGTATAACCCTGCTCCCCTTCCCTTTTCTAGCATTCCCTTATCAAGACCAGGGACTTGCATGTACTGCACTGCAAACTTCATGATGCTTTAGCAAAGGTCAGAGTAGAAATCCCAATCAGACCACCCACGGCATTTCCACTGGTTCTGTCTGACAGAATTTGTAAATCAGAAAACTATTCAAACAAAGCCTACACATTGCTCGTTTCCACAGGATAAACTGTTTAATCTGGAATCTTCAGGGAAAAAAAGTATTGAGACAAGTTCAAGAACAGATCTTGTGCCAAAATTTAAGGTGTAAACAGCATGGCTTGTAGAAAGGGATTCCCTTCAACAGAAAGGCTGGCTGAGTCAGTCTTTGAGGCTCCTCTGGCATTTGACAGACTCCCTCTTGTCAAATGAGGTGCTCACACAGTTTGCAGGACAGAGGATCCCTTACTTCCAAGGCCACATGGCAGAGCCAAGCACTGGACATAGTTGAATATGTGGTGAGTTATTAATAGGTGCTGAGACAGAGTTCAAAGCTGTTTTCAGTCAAGAACACAGCACAGATTTACTATGGACAATTGCTGTATATATAAAGGACTCCCTAGCTTTTGCAGTGTCATGTTTAGCAGCAACAGCACGTTGTCAGGTGTCACAACTCCAAACCCAGTCTTAAATAATGATGCTCTTGGTGACTTTGGAGAAATGACTCGGTTTCATTAAGAATCTTGGCTTTAACTTCAGTGGAAAGGTGTGACAATGCTAATCCCTTTCTATCAGGGAAGTGGAAAAAATCAGCTTATTAGAGTGTGTGGAAAGCACAACAGGACTGCTCACTGTAACATTCTGCATTCATCACCTCTTACCACCACCTTGCTGTGTGTTCCTGCTACCCACATCCCATGCCAAGGGAGAATCATGTAAGCTTCAGCAACTAGAGCAGTAGTCTTTAAACTACAGAATCAGCTGCTTTCTTGTGGATCTCTTGCTAGCAGCTGCGTCCCCTGCCCCCTTCCTTGAAATTAAATTTGTTCCACAGAAAAAAAGTGGTTGAAAGGAAGGTGCATTGCAGCAGTTGTAACAGAACGCCTGGGATAAGGTAACTATGTCTTTATCATGCACACACCCTCTCAGTAGCAACTGTGCTGCTACTGTATCTTATAGATCCGAATCAGATCAGGTGTATGTACCAAGCTCATCCTCTACTTTTATCCCATCTTCCCCACTTGCACTGCTACCTCCAGGACATGACAGCTATAAAAAATAATCTGCCTAAACAGGATAGCATTGATGGTAATGAAGACCTCTCACTCCTCGTTATGATTCAGCTACAACTCATGTCACTATAGATCACGACAGCTAGAGAGAAGATGGAAGGGGGCTGCAGGACATCTTTGCTCAAGCAAGTGGTGGCAGCAGGACGTGAAAGGATTTGATTTTGAAGAAAGAGGGACAAAAGCAGATCCTTTACATTCCTTCCCTTCCTCTCCTCACTCCCACTTGTCCACCTTTGGTTTAGAAGAGTAAAAGAAGTCACAGTGTTCACCCTCAACCAGTTTCTACAACAGCAGTTGTATTCTCAGCACTGGAGAAGCAGAATTGCCTAACTCACTAGCCATTTCTATCTAGCCATTCACTTGCTTACCTCTTTGGGACATCGAATATATGCCTACAGGAAAACCTTCTTTGTATCCTTCCTTCTTAAGAGACTAACACCATGATTTCTAAATACAGTTGGCAAAAACCCAGACTCTAATACACTAAATATCACCATACTATGAAGTTTTCAAAATTACAGCAAATTGCCCAATAAGTAGCTTCTTATTCTATTAGAGATGTTACCTTGAAGTAAATACTGAAATAGTATGAAAGAAATCTTTTCTGTGCCTCATTAAAATGGGTATTGTAAGGACTGGGTGGGAAAGGGAGGGAAGAGTGGTGAAGGTTGTGAGGCACAGGTCGAGAAAATTTGATGACTTCATTAAACTACCTCACCTCTCCCCAGCTCAGTGCATTTAACCACCTCAGACGAAAAACCCTTGTCTTCTCATACATGTCTGCATCAGTATTACATTTCATGCACTGTTGCATCTGACCACATTACTGTTTGACAAAGAGCCACACCTTTCCAATGCCTCCATCCTGGGGAGCTCCTCCTACAATGTCAGTGGTAGTTGGCTGAGAGAAATGACCTGCTGTTACTGCGTATCCTGAGTGGTAGAGGAAACAAACAAACAAACAAATAAATAAATAACCATGAAAGAGTAATAGATCAGCCAGCTGGATCACGTATATAAGGCTCCACTGCTTCTGGGTTGCACATAGAGTTCAACAACCATTCTGCTCAGGATGCACCAACACTCTGTTCAAAAGCTCATGGGGATGGGATGTGAGAGTGCACCCTCCAGCACACTTCCAAAAGCTGAGAGAAGAAAGCCATGTGTGTGGACACGACCAAGGGACACTTGGAGCTGGTACTGGGAGCAGTTTGCCAACTGCAAGTCAAGAGCAAGAAGCAGTAAAACAGGAAAAGGCACACACGGAGGAAAGAGATCGGATGACAACAGAGAAAGTATCATGTCAAAGAGCAACAGCCCCACATGGATCAGACAGAAGTGTCCTCCTTTGACTTAAATCACTGCCCAGGAAGACTTGGAAATTTATGTTCTTTCTTGGATGGGGGACAGCAGAGGACAGTAGACAAAGAGGTCAGAGAAGTTAATAGCTTAAAAAGGCTTTTGTCTAGGCAAGAAGAAAAATTGGAGGATAGATCAAAGAAAAACACATGTATTTGAAAGAGCAAGATCAAAGATTCAGCTTTATTTGATATATTAAAATAATATATAACAACCAAAGATGAGTAAAGTAGCTTTCCTTTTAAGGCTCTCTTGTATTTGCCTTGCTCTTCTGCTGTAAATTATAAGGCTCTTGTCTACATGGTAAACCCTATAATTCAAGTCTATCAGTGGCAAAACTTTATGTCTGCAAATAGGTAAACAGTCACTCTTCATTTAGCTATCACCAGGCAGTATCTCCCAAGTGGTGCTTTTATTAAAGACTAAAAGTTAAGGGGACAATGACAGGTCATTGAAAGACTTTAGTCAAACAATATCTAACTGTTGAAATGCCTTCCAGGTCTCAACAGTCTTAGGCACTGCAGATTAGGTGGAAGCCTTTAAATTAAGTATTTTAGGGACAGTAGCTGGTTTTAGAGCAATTAAAACTGACTGAGTTAAAGATGTACCTATAGCAAAACCTTTCACAACTTTCTTCAGTTGCCAATGACACATTTAGATAGTGTTCTTTTTGTTGAAATAAATGTATCTGCAATACACATTCTGTACTCAGTTGTTGTACCCATTTTAAAGGCACAGGCAAGCAGAGATTCAGTTGAACTAATGACAAATAATTTGTCTGTCACACAGCAAAGGCAGGAATGTTAAGAAGCCCACTACAATCCAGCGTGCTGTTCAGTTAAAATGCTTTTTCTATATTAATCCAAAAAATTATAGTGAAGTTTCGGGTTTTTTTTTTTAAACAAGGAGAGAAAATTTGAATATTTTGAATGTTTCTTTGCTTATATTTCTTTCCAGATAACTATCACTTTAATTCAAATGTTCTTCCTTCCACACTTCTCATAAAAATACTCTTCATCATCAGAAAACAATCAGTATCAACTTTATAGCACCAAAGCCTTGAAATATGTTGTTGGACTATTTGCTAATCACAGTGAGCACCAGAGAGCTGCTTACCAAGGTATGTGTACCGCCTGGCTATCACAGCATCATCATTCAGCTTGTAATATGTGTTGTCAGTGAGATTCAGCACTTTGACAGTTCCTGTCCAATAATAAGATCCTGGTGCCCCCATGATGACCAGCTCCTACAACAGGAAAAACAGAAGCGTGTGGGGAAAAGGGTGGGAGGGAAAAATAACAATCAAAACAGGACAAAAATTCATGCTTTTCCTATCAATGGAGAAGAGACAGGATATTTACTTAAAACACTCATTATAAGTCCATCTCTAACAATCTCCATTCTCTGTGCATTTAGAGAGTATCCTTCCTTCTTCCCAAACGTGGAGGTCACTGCATACACCCTAGAGACATACTGCCCTTTAATGGTCCAGTTCTGCTCAGATGTTCTGCTGCAATAGAAAGAAGACTTTCCTCCGCCTTACTAACCAAACACATCCCTTCTAACAGTTCTGCCAAAAAATCTCTCCACTTGCTGCCTTTCCCAACCATCCTTCCGAAGACCCAAAGACAGAATCACTCCAGCCCCCCCAGACTCATCACTCAACTACTCATGCCCTGATGATGGCTGACATGCTATACCAACCAATCATGATGGAAACAGCACAAAAGATTTTGATTTTACAGCTATGAAGCTAAAGAGCTGCCATGCACTCAACAAGCAGGATGTGCGCTCTGTCATAGTTGGAACATTTTGCCTTACTCTGACATCAGATACACTCTGGTCTTTGAGAGACAACCTGGCTATAGGGTCATCACAGAACCATAGAATGGCTTGGGATCATTACAGACAACCAGAGTGACTGAACATTTTAAAAGACCACAGAAATGAGGCAAAGTTTGATCGAGCATTCAAAGGTAGATGCTCATGGATGATGCTTTTGAGTCAAAATCCAAAGTACATTTGCATTCCAGAGCAATTCAGAAAATGTTGCCCCAAAACATCCAGCATCCTTGCAGGAAAACCTTGCTCCTGGATGTGATTTGAAATACCTCCAGCAAGGGACCAAATTAAGCCAGAGGAGCTTTAAGCCGAGTAAGTTCTCCATCCCTGAAGAAGACGTGAACAGCTGCTTTCCTCACATCTCCATTCAATGCAAGGCCATGGGTGGACTCCATCCTTGTGGGGAATTGCTACTGTATCTGAGTCACCTTCAGGAGACCAGTTCCAGTCAGGGCAGGGGATGGGGGGGGATGTTAAACAAGGGATTCTCCTGATAAGACTATAGGGACCGGACTGCAAACCCAACCAAAGAGCAGGACATGCTTAGAAATAGCTTTTTCCTTGTTAGGAGTCATGCCTGTGAGGTCAAGGGATCATTTACTGAAAAGGAACAACTACCATCCACAGCTCTGAATATATGGTAGAGGATTGCCCATTTGACCCAAAAAGCCATTTATCTGCATTTCCTGCTGCCACCAGGCTGAGTGACAAAGGTTCAAAGATATTTTTTGAATTAGGGTAGGAAAGGCGATTTTAAGCCTGGGAACAGAAACAGTCTGGAGAGCAGACAAGCCAGGAAACAGCTGTTGCTGGCTGAACATCCAGTTACCAGACAGTGCCCCTGTGGCAACACAGCCTGCCATCCCAGTGTACCAAAATGGCAGAAGGCAATTTCTGAGAGAGAAAACCTTTATCCTGTTTGTATCAGCCTGACAATACATTCTGCAGATCAGTGCATAGATAATTTGGAGTGAGTTTAGGTTCTTAAAAAATTTAAAATAAAACCAAAACAAGAAAAAAACTCACAAGCCTAAAACATCAACCAAAAAAATCACCCATGCATAAGGGAACAAATTAATTCTTGATGAAACTAAAACATGGCTGATAGACTTCCATCCAGGAAAGAATGTAGTCAAGTATTTAGAATGGCTCTGGAGTATATATTTGACCATGCTGTTTTTTTCTCCATCTTTCTGCAATAAAGAACCGTAGCACAACTCAGAAAATGTCTTTCTCTTCTGTATGTATGTATATGCACATGCATTATATTCACCCACATGTACACATACATGAAAAAATAATTTGGGAAAGACTGTTTCGCATCATCACTTACAGTAAAGAGTTAATGACAGACACAAATAGCTCCATGCACGTTTGGGGATGTACATAGTAAGAATATTCCCTGAGGACTTTTCCCAGAGTCAGTTCATTCATTCTTGTCCACAGACCTTGAGAGACACATACACATATGCATGAACCACTGGGAAGTCACTGTGCCAGACACAGACACCTGGGAAGCTAGGCTGGCAGGAAGGGAGCATGCTCAGTGCTCAGCCCACTGTCCAAGCCATGCTCAGGAATCTCCCCCTGGGACATGCAACAGGAGAGCCACTCACCAACCCCCACCCTTCCATGCATGTGCCCCAGCTCACCTCAGTGAAGAAGCCTGCAATCCCTGCCTGGCATGAACCATGCTCCTCCCCATACTTCTTCTTGTACTCTGCATGGAAGAAGGGAAGAGAACAAACCGTGGTCATCCCTGGCACAGCACACACTCTTCACCTGAGCCACCTGCATTGCTACACACACAGCCTGGAGAGACACCAGCATGTGGGACTCCTGGGTTTTATCCGTGGATCTGCTGCAAACGTGCTCCATGCAGCACACTCACCTACACTGGGGGGTAAAGCAAGGGGCCAGCTGGGAAGACAGCCAGAGGGCTGCCTAAAAAGATGCTAAATAAGCAGTATCACAGTAGCATGAAAACAGGAGCAGCCTCACTCCAGTAAAGGTACATCAAAAGAGGCTTCCATCTGTGGCAGACAGATCACTGCAGCTAGAACAGCGAGAGCAAAAGGGTGATACATGTGCCTGTGTGCCACTGACCCCACATGAGGAGGTGCAACCCTCAGACCCATTACTACCTCAAAAAAAATAAAGTGATCTTCTGCTACAATGACAGTGACCAAAGTCCCCAGAAACATTTCTGGTGGAGGGGTGCTTCAGGACACCAGCTCCAGGAAGACAGTGAGTGAGGAAAAGGTACTGTGTTTCTACATGAACAGACAACAGTCTCTTTTGCAGGATGTTTAGGTCTGCTGCTTTTTAGGGCCACTTGCTCAAAGCTCCCAGTTCACAGGGAACTCAAGCAGCATCCTATAGCTTTTGTTTCTGGATTTTACATAGCAATTATTTGCCCTGTCAAACCTGAGGAATTTTTACTTTATCTTTTTCATGATAAGGAAAAAATATTTCTAAAAATACACTAAGTTCAGGGTGGGGAGCAGGAAAATAGAGAAAAAAAGAAAATTGCTTTCCACCCCGCCTTAATCCAAATATTTTCCTCTTAGGAGCATTTGAAACTTACAGCTGGATCAGAGCCTTTGCAGTTTTTTTTCAGAGCATTATTTTCAAATACCTACCATACTAGCACCACTTCCTGTATGCTATGGTAATTCATGCTCAAAAAAAATTGACCATATAACCTGATAATAGTGAAACTGTTTTATATTTTTATTTTATTTTAAGCCCCATTAACTCATTGCTAAATGATAAAAATTTTAATGCAATCAATGAGTACTTTGCCTCTTTGGAACCAAGCCAGTTCCTTTGGATTTGCCTTTTATCTTACTGAAGATCAGAAGGAATTAATTATAAAAACTGCTGCCTTCTTAAGAGAATTTTTTTCAAATCATTGTTATGTAGACATATATACATATACACACCATTCTGCCTTTTGTATTCTATATGGTCTCTTCCTAACATCCTAAAAATGTTCAGACTTTCAGACATTTGCTGAGGTCATACCAATTGCACAGGGCAAAGTTCAGTTGGAGAGACCATGCAGAATAGAGACTTGATCCACAAATTACTGTCCAAATGCCTCATGTCCTTGGCCGAGGCAGGGTCCTATAAAAGCACATGTGCATCCCAGCAGACCAGAAGCACAGCTGGGTTTCTCAGTGGTAATGCATGACAATGTCACTGAGAACTGAGGCTTGTATTTGCTTACAGCTATTCAGAAAGTGCTGGGGCTCTGAACTGTTAGCTCTCCATATACAAATTCTCCAGGCAGTACTTGCCGGGGGAAAAAAATATTTTTTTATTAATGTCAACATTTTTTTTCAATAAGAGAGCCAAGGAGAGGAGATTTCTCCCTCCAGCATTTCCTGAAGAATAATTCTGTCCATGTCCTAAAAGCCCAGCCTTCACTACAGCAAAATTCCCACCCTTGCACAATGCAATGAGGAAGGCAAAGGCCTATTTGGAATTAAGTCTGGTGAAGGATATCAAGGCTAATAAGAAAGGCTTCTTCAAATACATCAACAACAAAAGGATACCAAGGAAAATACAGGGACCACTGCTGAATGTAAATAGGGACCCCTTGCAATAGAGGTTGCAGAGAAGGCTGAAATACTGAATGGCTTTTTTGGCTGCCTGTTTTGAAGTCTGAGGTGACATTTGCTTGCTTCCAGTCTTCAGGTTCTCTTTGCTACAGTCTTCACTGCCAAGGCCAGTGACATTTTACAAGTGGAAATGGAAGAAGGGAAGCCCAAACACCTCACACATTGGGGCTGTAAAGCTCTAGTGAGACAGAGCACAGATCAGCACCGTATTTCAGGGGCAGTCAAGACAGATGCAGTCCTCCCAAGGAGCCAGCAGCCCAGTACAGACAGACACTGGGCTCATGGATTCCAACCTAACACTTTCAGCACAAAACTACGCCTCCTTGGCTGCCCACCTAACTCCATCTGCAGTTGCATACACCCACCTCCACACCCAAGCAGGATTCCTTTCCACCCATGCACCCATGGTCACAGTCAAGGGCAGCCACCCATCCTGGACAATCACGTCCCAGCATCACAGACTTCTGCCTGCTCCCTAGAGCCAGTCTGCCTCTAACCAGCAATGCACGTGCCCAAATGACATGACAACCAAGATTGCTTCTGCCTCACTTCCACTTCAGTGCACAGTAGTGACACCTGTCACTCATATGAGCTAGCCATCCATCCATGCAGTGAAGTGATCAACTAAATGGAAATCCTGCAGTTACCGTATCAGCTCACAGCTTCTGCACACCTGAACAATAACCATTGCATAAGGTTAAATCCATTAGTTTCTGCACAGCTCCAGGCAATAACTGCAGTCATAGACAAATTTGTTTCTACACTTCTTTATTGTTCTTTCTTGTCTTGCTGTGCACTCCTGATTACAGAGACTGCAAGCCATGAAACTGCTGCAGCAACAGCTGATAGCAAAGCAGTATGATGAGGCTGAGTCTGGAGAAGGTTGTTGCCCACCCAACTTTGAAGATGTGCCACAAATAATACATAAAGCAAAAAAGAAAAGAAGATGACAGTGATTTGCAGCCAGGATGATCTCAGGTTACACGAGACGAGAGACTGAGGAAGGAGTAATTGGATAAAACAATACACAAATGAAAAGAGTAAGCTTTGATGTAGTATCAAAATTGTATCTGATTCTAAAGGCAAATGCCTCTCAACTTTTTCTTTGAACAAAACTCTCTGTGAATCTCTCAGCAAACTTCAATGCCATAACATAAGCTAAGCTACAGACTGCAATAAAATACTCTATCATCCTCAAAGATGCAAACTATCACTTGCACTGAAAATTTTTTGCTTTCTATCTTACAGTGTTTCACTACTCTAGCAAGAAACAGCAGTAATCTTTTTGACCTAGCGTAGTGATACTGAGTTTCCACCAAAAAGCAGGGATGTTTTGATGGTTCCCAGAAAACCAAATGTGGTTTGGACCTATGGGAAAAAATTACTTATCCCTTTGGAGGCAAGGCATATGAGCATGTGCTGTTCCCCTTACTTACAAACCAAAGAGATCATCAGTCTTCTCCACTTCCACCACTGATTCTTACCACAGAGGGATAGGAAACCATTTCAGCTCACCCCATCATCTGGACTGCCTCTCACAGTACACACAGCCACTCCTCCTTGCAAACTAAATGCATCAGGGGAATGAATAGGCAGCTCCCTTTTCTGGAAAACAATTAAAACTATGGGAAAAATAACCAACTGAAAGTATTGCCTGGAAAACTGTGGCTCCATATGTCAGCTATACCACAAAGAACATCCAGGTCATTTAAATCAGATTAGTTCCTACTCAGAGAGATTGCATTTAACTATAAGGCTTGCTGTTGTTCTCATTATCTCTCAATTCCAGACTTCTGTCAGCCCTTTCAGGGAAGCCAAGCAAGAATAAGATGGATTGACACTACTATGCTGTTGGACCACTACCATCTAGTCAGGAAATTTCCATTTCCTCCTAGATGGGGACTGATGTGCACCCAGCTGGCCTGCACACTTCACTATTTGGGGCTTATCACCTTAGCTGCACTAAAAATGGGGCTTCTGGAAGTAAGCACGCTACTGTCTACCCCTATTTGCACATGGCAAGATCCAGAGAAGGCTGAGACACTGGAATCTCATCAGGCAAAGGCATGTATCTCAGTGCAGGGTTTGCAGCCACGGGTCTGGTAGCCTCCCAGCAATGGCCACAGAGGTTGTCAGTGTAGAAGCACTTCAGACTTGATGCTTTGGGGTAGCCATTCATCAGTGTCAGTGGAGGAAAATTTCTTCTGCTTCTTCCAGAAAGTGAAGGGAAAAAGTTACAAGGATGACTGCAAACTTATTTCACAACAAACCTTAAACAATGAACTCTGTGTGACATACTACAGCTATCTCTCTCTGAGTTTGTTTTATTGGAATTTAAAGAATCAGGAGCGAACTAATGCACCATCCCTCGTGACACTGTGATTTCATGTCTGATGGGGTGAGGGGGCTGGGTGGAAATCAGTCCCGAACTTTCAATTTTCACTTCAGCATGCAGCGAAATTAAGCCAGCATAGTACTGCATCAACCCTGCCAACTTTCCACTGGCTGCTCTACGTGTACTAGGCCCACACATTTCTATTTTCTAGCAATTCCTGGCAAATATCCTGTCAGATTAACAGCAGTTTTACTCCAAAGACATGACGCATAGATAAACACAAGCGATTCTTCTCTTCCAGAAACCACATCCCCATCACAGCTTCAGGCAGTGCAGGAGCAGTGACACAGGCTCAGAGGGAGGCCCATCAGCATCCCTGTAAGTGTACATTGACCATAAAGCTAATATTGGATGATTTGCAGTGTATGGCTTCAGTGTGAGGCCTTATCCTGATTCTGCTGACTGTAACAACAGGGGTAGTGAGGCAAGGAAGGACAAATTCAGTGGGATGGTGCTTACAACAGAAAGGCTTACATAGCTTATTTGTACTCTGCTGCACAGCAGCTAGCATGACTGGCTCAAGACCCTCAAAACTTCTCACATACCAAATAATTTCCTGAACAATTTCAGGGCTGGGAAACACTCAAAGCACAAGTGCATGCCATCTCCAAAACGTGTGTGGGTTTGCGATGGCAGATTCCCAAACAAAGCCCAGAGGGAGGTGAGGAACCACCTCAGAAGAAAGAGCATGAAACAGACACAGTTCTGTCACAGAGCTGGCTTCACAGGCCACTGATCTAGGACATGGCCACTCAACAGAAACAGAGAAACTGGCCTGGACATTCACTGCCTTATCCCTCTCCCACTTCTTAAAGCCAGCAGCAAGCCTGCTGCTGTCTGCTGCCAACTTTGGACAGGAGGGAAAATGGTTAAAAGCAAATAAGTAAAATCAGAGGCCTTGCCCACAATAAACCCTGCTGCAGCTTGTCCTCCAAACTCCCATACTTCCTCAGGGTTCCACAGTCAAGAAGTGAAAGATGACATCCACAACAGAAAGGAGGAAGCATGGGTGCTTTCCCCAAAATGTTTCTCTCAAGGCCTGGAAATCTCAGGAGATACTCTATCTTCTACCTAACAATACACTTGTGCTCTAGTTTAGTTAATTGGTCTTGGCCAAAGAGACACTCTCTTCTGAAATCTTTAAAAAAGGAAGCATGATACAAGAGTCTCACATACACTAGAGAACAAAAAATTAAAACGATGGCACATGGGATTTGGAGCAGAAACACCCAGACACCCATGGCTCACAGCTAGAACCCCCCACCTGCATCCACCACAAACCCAGACCTTTGGAGGCTCCAAACAAGGACCTTACAGCACCCAAAACACAGCAGCAATTTACTATAAACTGTTGCAGAAGTACCCCAAAGTGAGGAAAGCAACCCTTCTCTCTGCCCCACCCACCAATCCTCTAATAAATGACAACATAAAAATAAGTGTTTCCATAAGATAGGCAAATTGGTTCACAATTGCAATATAATTCAGGACTTTTACTCTGTGTCACAGTGAAGAGGCCAAGCTCAGATTAGTATCTTCTCATTATTTACATAAGGGGAATGATGCTGCCTCAAAATACAATTCAGAAATTTATTATTCCTCCAGTAAAGTGCAACCATGTGCTTGCTTTACCAGTCAGAGCACCTGTTCAGTCATTATGCTACTCTCCCAACTTCATCCAAAACCCAACTCCCAGCACAGCTGTGCCACAAGGCAGCCACATGTTACCCAAAAAAACCCAAATCAGTGGTGAGGGTTACTGTGGTAGCAGAAGTGTAGCAAGAGACATAAACCCCACTTCTGGCCCAACTCCTTACCTTCATAGCAGGGCAAGAGCTTCCTCCCTTTAGACTGCAGATCAGGAGGAATGATGTTGCAGAAGCCATGGGGCAAGATGTACTCTGTCTCATAGTAGATGTTTTTCCAGCGGTGCGCGCATGCCTAAACAGATCACATCACATGGGTTATTGGCCCAGAGTCACAGGAGAGCCCTCTGACCAAGGCACAGCATGCATGAACAGGACTGGTCAGCACCACCTTCACCCCACAAACTCATTGTACTCTCCTTACATGCCACTGTTTATCTAGATAAAGTATCTTCTGCAATTCATGACACTGTCTGACCTGGCAGCTCAGATCTCAGTCTTCATGTGTGTAAAACTAGGGAAACAAGAGGTCTCAGAGCCCATGACAGAGATTTCAAAATCTCTGACTGTGCATGAATCCTAACAGAACCCAGCCAAGCTAGAAAAGGGTGAAAAATAGGGGAAAGGCATTAAGAATACTTAGAAGTTTACTAAGACCATATTAGAAGGTTAAACCACCAGAGGATGCATGTGTGAGTCAAAGGCTTGTTTCCACTGGGAAAGGCAGCTCTGTTTCTGGTAACAGATGTGCTGAGCCTTCCTTACTGGTAGTGAATTTAAGTGAAAATGCCAGAGATTTTGTAGCAATAGGAGTGACAACATTAGCCAAGGTGAAGATGAGCGGCAGAACTTTATAGTGAAGAATGAGATTATCCTGAAAAACCAGACTCACCAGGACACTTGCTCAGTACCACTGCCACGCACAGCCATACATGCAAGCAATGTAGAGCTTTGTTCACACCCTCCCAGAACCCATTTGCTCCAAAAATTAACACTGCATTGCTGCCAGCCAAACCACAAGTTGCCTTATGCTCAGGGTTTATTTGGAGTAAAAGGAAAGGAGATGTGAACTTGAGCACATGCCGGACCATCTCCAGCTGGTCTGAGCCTATACTGAAGTCACTGTAGATGTGTTAATTTATATCATTGAAGGCTTGGCCCCATGTGAACAGAGCAAGCCTCTATGCCACAAATCATCTCCCCCAAATGCTTTCAACTTTTGCTGGAGACTTTGCATTAGCCCCCTTCACAAATCCCATATTTGACCCCATCTTCCCCAGATGAGACACCCTCTTGTCATCCATTTCTGTGTGCTACCCCACTTTTCTGCCTCAGCACCTCAGAGCTGCCCATTGGAGCATTAACATTGTTAAAAATTATAACCATCCCTAAAGCAGGCACAGCTGTGTCACCTCTCCAACAAAGGACCTGGGAAGCGTATCAACCACTGGGAAGCTCAAAATCCAATCCAGCCATCAACAGAGATTTCGAAATACTTATGTCCAGAAAGATATAAATAGGTAATACTACTCTCACAGAGCAAAATCAGTTGTGCAAAAGCCTGCTCTACTATTAGCAGTGCTGCATTTGTAGTTTGATATTTATTCCTTTCCTAAATGCCAGTGCTCAAGGAGAGGCACAGATCTCCTGAAGATGGGACAGGTAGGGGCTCTGGGGGCTGCACAAAGGTTTGCACCACACTGCATGCTGCAGGCTGCCACTTGTGATGCAAAGGATCCTTCTGAGGGCACTCTGCTCCACAGCCAAATGCATGTGAGAAGTTCTACACAGAGCAGCTTTGGAGACTCCTGTATGCGCTTTAAGGAGGCTCAGTTCTGATTTCAATCCTCATGCACTACTCATTCAAAATTCAACAGCAACAGACAACCAGCATGTGAAATGCTTGTTTTGTTTTCAGCATAACCAGGAAATAGCTTCTCTCCTGATGGATCTGTGCTATGAGAACAAATATACACATGCACAACCCTTATAAAGACAGTGCCATGAAGACACACACCATTCAAGCGACAGTCAAGTCAATCCCAGCTCCAGATATAAACTCAAACGGAAACAGACCAAGAGTATTTTTTTTTAAATTATGGAAAGATATAGGATTGTGGTATTGTAAATTCCTTGACATTTTACATCTCAGAAACTGCAAGAGACTCACATAAATCAGTCTACTAATCTCCCCCAGAGGAGCACAAACTATGGATTCAGGGACAGCAGCAGCATTTCATCACAAGCAGGAGGCTTTGCTCAGGAGTGCAGAGGCCAAGAAAGATAAAAAAACATGAGGAAAGAAAAAGCTGCTGCTGAATAAGAAGTATGTTCAAAATCAACTGGAGGCTGTGGGCTCAGTCTAGCAATTCTGGGCACACTTACACAAACTGTTAAGGCTTGGGTGAATAATCACTTTTCTGTACCTTCATCATGATGTGTATTCAGACACACTATAGTTAACCACTGACTGCCTCAGTCTGCTAACCTTCAAGGGATGAGCTCCACCTTAGTTATCTGAGCCAGGGCTTCCCCAGACTTCCCCATTCCACAGCTACAGAATTTGTCATTTTCCCAAAGAACTTCTTCAGCAGCTTCTCTTCCTCCTCAAAACTCATTTCTCTGCAGCCAGGCAACCAGCGCATTTGTCTCCCCGCCACAAAGCAGCTGCTTTTGGTTCTCCTGTCTTCCCAAAAGCATTTAGAGTTGATTACAGTACACTGATGCTGTATTATTCAATGGTGCTAAGGCAAGGTGATGTGCTAGCAAAGGCAGCTACAGGATTCCTTCTTTGACAGCAACAGTACATGTTTGAAGAGGTCTTTGAAACAGAAATGAGTCACCTGAATTTGATGTTGTGGAGTGAGTTTTTCTGTGGGGTTTTTTTGCTCCCTAAGGTGACTGTAAACAGCTGACAGCCTATGCACCCTATTTTAGATGCAAGCTGTAGGTAGGTCCCTGTGCAATAAGGAAACCATCAGCACACTTTGGTGCTCAGCAGCTGCTGTTGGGGTACAGGCTCCAGCTCTACCACAGAACAGGGAAGAAATGATACAACACCTTGAAGCCAAATAAAATACTTCTGAGCAAAGCAAGATGAGGTATCTATTGATGGCCAACACTGCATTACCGCAATGTAATGAACAGGCCATGTCAGAACTGCAAACACTTGGCTCTTTTGCACATTGTTGCAACCACAGGCTTTGCTCCACAGGAAGAGCAACACGACGACAGAAGTGGCAGGTATTTAGGAATAGCAAGACTGGAGAACATGGCTTATCTCCAAATCACAATGCACTCAACGAAAATAAATGGAATTTACTTCTCAGTCTTAGTTTCAGTTTGGAAAGAGCTGGCAATCTCAGCTGTATGACTACAGCGCTAAGATTAATGCAAAGACTGACTGATAGGAAGGCCTATCAGTCTGATAAGACTGATCTGAGGCCAGGAAGCTTTCTTAATTAATGTTACCCATTCATCTGTTTATATCCTCACTGTTTGATGCTTTTCTATTTAGTCTACCACACAAACACCAAATTCTGGTTTAGCGGCACAACATCCTGGCACAATATGGCCTCAAACAATCAAAATTTTACCAAACACCAGCTAAAGCCCCCTGGCACCTTCCCTACTGCCCCTTGCCACTGAAGCTGGTACCCTTATCAGGCAATTGGGGAAGGCTGATAAGAAAAAATTTAGGCCACCAAGCATTTTCAAAGCAAAAGCAACGACTTCTTTATACAACCCAGTGTTAAACTGTGGGACTAGTCAATCTAACACAGGATGTCAAGAGCATGAATATTTCACATAGGCAACTATACTTATTTATGAAAATAAGAAAAAATCCACCCAGGGCTATTGACCACAAAGATATTACTCTGACTTTAAGGAATCCCTGGAAGAGATGCAGTGAACAGAGCTGTAACATCTGACAATATAAACTGCAAACACTCCTAACGAAAGAAACTCACCCATGTTATCTATCAATTTTGTCAGAAAACTAAAAATTTGGCAAATACAGTTATGAACACATATTCAGGCACCTTGTCAGAACACCAGTTTTTCAAAGAGACTTCAAAGAAAAGCTACATTTTTAAGAAACACTAATCCTTAAAATTAGACGAGCACATCTACAGAAAACCATCTGCTTGGGGGAAACTCACAAATCTTTTTCAGTAAAAAGTTCTCAAAACAGAGAACAACAATGACCTGAAACAGCCAGGTTATTTTCTGCCACAAAGCAATCTGTATGCATTCATTCCAGGCTCTCTTTAGACACAGATGTGCACAGATGTATAGTTAGTAGTTTAAGACTTTGGTGATAAATTGCAATGAAAATTAAATATCCACCAGCATCTGAACATGATCTACTTGGTCGGGGCAGCATAATCTTGTCAGATGGCTGGGTTAGGACCGCTTCAAATCAGTGTCACTTGTGGAGACATTTTGCCAGCTTAAGCTGCACTGAAATAAGCACACCACCAGCTGCGTATTTTACTTTACCTACATTTCACTTTTAACCTGTTTTACGTGTGAAATTTCTATCCCCTCAGCCCTAATCTAAGGTGTCCCAGCCTGCCCATGTCTCCCACGCTTGCAGCCTCCATTCAGTCAGCCAGCAGCCAGCCCCATCCTTGGCAGTCTCCCTGCTTTTTGCCCCACCAGTGTTCCCTTCAGTTCCTGCTTCTGTCCAGGGAGACGACCCCTAAGCATCAGCTGCAACCTGTTTTCCTTTGAACCAAAATACACAAACCCACCATTCTTCAGATCTAATTTTGACCAAAATGTTTCAGTGTTACCTAAAAAAAGTGTATGAACAACCTTCTAAAAATTAATTAGGATGAATGTCCAGCCTGATGGCTGGACAATGAAGAGGATGCTGAGTCTTGAGGTAGTGTTATCCCAATCAGTGCAAGTTACTCCTCAGTTGTCACACACAGCTGAGCACATATACATCTCAGGATACCCCTTGAAAATATGAATTGCTTACACTTGCAGTGCCTTGATTTTATGCTCTGTTGTACATGTTTACAGTATATTTTATTTGTGCCTCTTTCTCTTTCTCCCCTCCTCCTCTAGTCCTGAACACATTTAAAACATCCAAGAAAAACAAAGGTAGCCCCTATAACACTTACAACGTATATACCAAAAGAGACAGTGGGAAAAATATCACAGTACTATGACAGAAAGTTATCAAACCTACCTGCTCTCCCATGGGGAAGTTGGTGTGCAAGGATTTGGGGTGTAAGCACTTGGATGCTAAGCACATATTAAAAAAAAAATGCCACTGAGGGAAGCAGGTTTGTCCTCTTGCCTTACACAGGTGGCTGGCACAGCAATCACCACACAAGATCTTTCTCACTAGCAGCTTTTTGACAGTTTGATGACACATACAAGAGCAGTCCTCTATCTCACTGGAAAGATGGGGCCATCTGAAAGTTTCCTGCTCATAAATAGTGCTGATTAAAAAGAAATTGCTATCAGGGTTACCCTGATACAAGCTTGACATTTGTCTGTAACATGTAATATACACATCATTTTGTTGCAATTTTTTGTTTTATATCTGTTAACTTCCTTGCAGACACACTCACCCAGGTAGACAGTCAGAACTCAAACCTGGATGTAAATACAGGCAGTTATTGATCAGAATGTAAAATACCCGTGTATTCTAGAAAGGTTTTTGCCCAGGTGTCTTTAAGATTTTTTTTTTCCCAACACAGGAAATGTTTTGCAAAAATAAATTGCACATCCTAAGGATCACATCTGCTCTCCTTGTCCTGTCTATGTGCATGGTAACTACATTGAAGACAATAAGCCAATATATACACAAATAAGACGTCTCTACTTGCAACTGTTCTATCTTGTTAATAGGAAATTAATATAAATAAATGAAAAATATGGCCACAAAGACTCATCTTACATTTTTCCTTGTAAGTTTTGACACACAATATATATGCTCACGGAAAACATACGTTCTCGTATTTCCTACATAAACACAGGGAAACTACAGAAAGGACAGACTAGTAGGCACCTCCCAAACAAAGTTGTATTTATTCAGTTCAAATATATAAACGCCCAGATTTAGGAGGAAGTGCTTGGATGACATGAGTCAGGTGTGATGGCTTTAAATTCTCCCTCTATAAATCATGCCTTCTTGGCTGGGGCTCACTTTCTCTTCTGCTTGAAGAAAGGGACTACAGAATCTGCTGCCTGTGGACTCCATCAGTCACTGCCAAACACAATCCTGATGTGCTTAGTCAGGCAGCAGCTATGGTTTTAATGAGATCAAAGAAAAGCATGGACTTACCAGCACACTTCCACCAGCCTTTGGCTGTCTAGCCAAGCTCACGCCCATCCATTCATCATCTCTGTCTTCTTTACAGGTCTTTCCACAGAGCATGCCCCGAGAATTGCCTACAGAAAAAATGGAAAGGCAGCAAGGCCAGGAGACATGAGTTTTAAATACCCACCAAAGAATCCTGACAAGAAAAGAGATTGCCCATCATACATCTGATGGTTCTTTTCCTTCCCCATGCATCCTGTTTATTATTTCTTGAATGCGTTAATCAGGGCAATGCTCTCACTCTCAAGCAGCACGACACACACACGGCTGAGGCTTTTGTCCCCAAAAGCCAGCAGATATTACACTATGCCCACAGCTCTACTTCAATGAAACATCAAATGCTCAAGTCAATGGGAGAGGTGTCAGATTGCATTCAGGAGGCAATCATGAAAATTAGAACAGGAGCACTTAAAAAAATGAGGCTGAAATCTTTAGTCCTGTCAGGCAGCATTCACAAATCCATGAGAGCTTACAACATAGTAGCAGGACAAAACACTTCGCCAAAACACTGTTTTGAGCTTCATAAACAGAAATTCTACTTAGTATAAGTATAAAAAGATGAACAACACTAATATGCCCTTTTTTATAAGCAGAGAAAGCAACAGGTCAGCAAGAAAACCAAAACATTAAAAGGCTTCCATCTTCACCATCATCATCCAGCCTGAAATTTTAGATCACAATTTTACTTTAGGCCTCCACCTTCTTCTGGCTCAGACAGTACATTAGAGAAACTGAAGTCAATCCTGATCACATGCAATAGCAAACAAGCATGTCTCTCACTGAGAGCACTTTAGCACAAAAAGTCAACTCAAGAAATTATCTGCTGCATTATGAGGGACCCCACAGATCACCACATTACTAATAACCCCACACATCATGAGCTCATCACTGCATCACCTGGGGTCACGCCATGCACTCTTACTTCAACACTGCCTGGAGCAGGCAGCAGCACTCCACAACACTTATGCAGTCACCAACACGCTGAAAAGTCACACTGAAGCAGGAGAAGAGAAGTCAGCAGCTTAGGTAAAGCATGGAAAAATCCACGTTTACCTGGTTACTCCCTGGAACACTGGGAGGACACCAGCACCAATGGGATTGCTGAAGAGAATAAGACACTTTTGCTACTAGTGTTCAAAATCCACCAGGAATGGCTGATGGCTCCCTCTCAATAGTTTGAGGGAATTTGAAATTGGCAGGAGGATTGCTAGCCATACAGTTTGGACTTTTTTTGGTTGCCTCCTGCTGTCCCAAAGCATCATAATTACTCACCTCTCCCCATATCCAGTTCTGTGCATCTTCTGTCAGGGTTCGTATGGACTCGACATTTAAACACTGCTCCTGGGGACTGTATAGAGGTGCTGTATTTAGATTCTGCCTTGGGAGCACCAACCAAGACCCTAGAAACCAAAAGCAAAGTAACAAGTGATTAATTTCAGGAGGATAGAAAAAAAACCTGACAACCACCACCCAGGCTCACATTGCCAGAGCTTCCTCAGCAAAAGCACTTTTCTCAGCAACCTTGTAAAATAATGACACTGATTCACAAACTGAGAACACCACACACAATAAAGGCATTTTTCCAAGTGAAGGCATAAATACTTTTAACAAATTAAATTTCCATTAGGATCGTAACACATTTAAAGTGACACACCCTCACCAGACACCTCCCAAAGGCATTTAGGAAAGCATTACGATGGACAACAGCATCTACATCCATTTTTCCTCAGTTTTAGCCACATACTATCAATCCAGAATTGATACACACACCCACAAGAAGACAAAATCTGAACCTGCATTCTTGCCAGCCAGACCAAGATCTGTAAGCTTGTTTAGAAACTGGAGACACCCCATTCTCAGGACACTTCATATAATTACCATTTTAAAAAACAACAGCAAAAAACCCAACTGACAATGCAAGCAAATCTCTTCCACAATACATTGCTATGAACCAACATTTATCCTTAAGGCTATGAAGACTTTCCCTAGATTCTTTATCCCCCATGAGATCTAGTGTTTCTGGGAAGCACCAAATGGCCAGCTCTGACCATAGGGCTACTCTTAAAAGACAGTGAGCACTTTTTATTCACTTGTGTTAGGATCTAGTTAAACTGTTTAGCAACCTGGCATCTATCTTCTCATGCCCTAAGGGATGCTTCTTGAAGAGGATTACAAGGGAAGCACAAGTATTAAGGGAGTCCTTTCCCTGCCTCCTCATTAAAGGGACAATCTTTCTCAACTGGTTGTGACCCCAGATCTGGGCACATGAGGAGGAAGAAGGAGGTTAAGCTGGAGGAGGGCAGCTCCAAGGACAGCAGTGGGGAGCACCAAGTAGCTAAGTAAAAGTTCTGCAATGATCTTGCATTGTCAAGCATGACAGAGCAGCAGCATGTAAAAGAATCCTCACTAAAGTTAAGCCCAGGGCTGGAATTAAGGGTGACCATCTCTGAAAGGCTAAGGCTCCAGCACTACTGTGTGCAGACCCAGCCTGCTACTTGGGAGGCAGCAGCTGACCAAGGACAGACTGCTCTTGGTTTACCGACTAAAAAGATGAAGAGCTACTAGTGCAAAGTCAGTCTGCATACACAACTCTCCCATTGTGCAGATGGACAGCCCAGCACCAGACCCAAAATGCATGCTTTCCCTATTTTAAACAAGTTTTCCTTCATCCACCAATTTAAAGTTCCATACCAACCACCACCCCTCATCACCATTCCAGTACAAACAGAGAGACCCAAGGCACAAGGTGTGCACCTGTCCAGGGTCAACCTGAGTCATCCAGAAGAGCTTCTCCTGCATCAGAGCCTCACCTATACACAACAGCAGCACATCTCCGCTCCCAACACACCTTGACTCCCCTGGACATCAGATGAAACAAAACTGTCCTGTGGCACTTGATACATTTACAAAAAGAGAGAAAACCCTTCATTAAGTGACTTTTTCTCTGAAGTTTTATGGGCTAGACTGTATGATTTGGAGAATTCTGATGGGATTGCACTCTTGCACTCTACAACGCACATCATGTTTTCACAAGTGAGAAGAATTAATGTCCAAAATACATAAATTGCTAAAACCTACAAAGGCTGTACACACTGGGGAGCAAGTGCAAAGGAGCTTGAAATAATATCTCCAAATGGAAATCCCACTAGGCAGGCAGCAGACATAAAATCAAATGCCAGTCATTTCATTTATGCAGATGATGAATGCATAACATCCACTTATCGACATTCATGAGGTCTAACAAAAATAAATATTACTAGCTTAAAGAGTTACAGGTTCAAACTGGAAAAGGGAAGACAATGTTTCTATGACCCGTTATAACAATAAGATACTGTAGGTCACATTGACCTCCAGTTAGAAAGAAGTTTTGCTCTAACCTAAGAAAAGGATGACTTAGCAACTAGTGCACAAGATACTTAGGGTTGCAGCATGAAATATAGAGAAGACAGAGCCTAAATTACAAAGACTTTCCATCTCTCTATAAAAAGACAAATGGTAAAAATAAATAATTAATAATTTCAGTAGGCTACTGGAACAGATAATATTCCTGTCTTGAGCAATTATACCCTTCAAAAAGAAGAGGTCCATTGCCCTTTCTTCATGTGGACTAAGAGAAGGAAGCAGCCAGTGGCGTGTGCCAAAAGCAAATCTATTTTGGATGGTCCTGAATGTCCATGCATTTAAATTAGATTTCACATACAAATTTCACATACATCACACACTATGTCATCTTAGGATCCTGTCTCATTCTTCCACTGTTGCACCTAGAACCCAGCAGCTGAAACCTCTGCAGATCTCCTGTTCCATCTGGTATGATCCATGCTCACCCATGCCTTAAGATGGTTCCCTTCAGGGAAATGGGAGGTTTCATGTTGGTTGCCATGCTTCTTGGTTGGTATTTGTCACAAACCAATTACTTTAATTTTATTCAAAGGTTTGAGACTGGAATATTTCCTTTGTCAACAAAAAGATTTGCTTACTCTTTCATTACCTTCTGTACGTAATGGCTTAACTGTTGTATGGAAGTCAGGTGGTGAACTATCATGAGACTTTTCAGCAGACCTGGATAGAAGACTCATTTCCATCTAAATATTTTGGAACTCCTGGAGCAAAACAAACACCTGTTTTGTATCTCCTCCACTTATTTAAAACACCTCTGAAATCTTTTGCAGTTTCTGTGAAACAACACTGCAATCAGAGAAGGTGTTTTTCCTCTGCTACCAAATCAAATCAGAAATACATTTCAAAACAAAGCCTTAGAGTTCAATACAGTCTTCTCACATTTCAGTGCTATAGAGTCTTGCCTGGCATAAACACAGAAGATATAAATACAGCTAGCACAAGTACAACTTTCCAACATATTTGAAATAGTTTAACCAGCACTTGTTTAAAACAGCTTGATTTTTACACTACAGATTTCCAGTGCTACTACATGACCACTTGGGCTGTCGGCAAGCAAGCACCAGCAGCTCTCCAGCTTTTTCCCAAAAGGCTTACTTGTGAGTAATACTCTCTGCAGAGATTATTGATGAGTGCAGGTTCTCACCACAACCATACTATTCTGTGGGAAGCCCCTAGAATATTTGTGAGTAGCTGCATGAAGATACCTTGAAGGGGAAACCCCATCAAGAGAAAGAAGTTACTTTCTATGATGAAAAGAACAGGAGGAGTGGAGTCTGGGGTCATTCTAGGGTCACTTGCTGGACGTGCACAGAAATCTGTAAGCTACAGCCTCATCCCACTGGCTCTGTGAAAAAAATACTGGGGTTTAAAACAAAATAAAGAGCAGAAACAGAAAGGCCACTTAATTTTCCTTTCCTGCATTCATACTCAACACAATCAATGACAAATAACTTCGTCTGCATTGAGAAAACTATGCAGCTGCACGGCCAGAAACCATCCAGCAGTTGGACCAACCCATAGTTGCAGCAGCCAATTTTAATGGATGAGAAGAAGCTTTCTTGGCCACAGGGAAATTCATACCTCCTTAAAATTACTTCCTGAAGAACAGAAATGATCACTTCACTGGAGACAGACCCTCAGGACATACAGATTTGGCAATTAACCGTTGCATTTAACCAAAGAAACAGTGAGCAAAAGTGCAGAGCTGACCGATGGCTGGAGAGATGCCAAGCACATTAAACATCAGTCCACAGCACTTCAGCAGCGATTAGGCAATCACAGCTCAAGGACTGAGGACTGTCGGTACCTCACCTCACTGCAATGTTAAGTGGCAGGGGACAAAAGGCTTTAAATATCCTCACATACCACAGCTCATTTCAAAAGCAATACCAGAGGAGGGTGCCCTGCCATAATATCCCAGTTGAGTTTCTTCCTTTTAGAACGGTCTGGGTTACTTGTAAAAAAGAAACCTAGTTACTTGAAATAAAAACCCCAGAGTTTTATCCATTACATGCAGAGCAAGAAGAGGGAGGGCTGGATGATCCATGACCAAGCTCAGCTTCCTCGAAATTCCATGGTAGCACCTACAGAACCACTGCTTAGATTATGCAACACAACACCCAGGGTCACTGTTACTACACCTTTGCTAACTAACATAAAGAATAAAAATTTTCAGCAGCAGCGCAATCTGGTGAAGACCAGGGTTGAAGGAATGATTCAACAGCACGGAAACCAGACTCATTCTTTATTGTAAAACTCGCAGCAGGACACCATGCAACTAAATTGACTTCATTACTTTTTCATGCCAGATTAATTTGCCAGAAAAAAGTGGTCACCCTGGACTTGCTGAGAGATTTGAGGGTGTCAGCAAGAAGGTGGCATAAGGAAAGAAAAGAAGAGAGAATAAAGTAACATCTTCTTCATTTAAAAAAGAACAATCAGAGATTTCAAATTACTAAGATTTTTTATTGGGGCAAAAACTGATTTTTTTTTTTCTTTTTAAACTTTCTGAGGTCATGTCTTGGTTGGTTTTAGAGTCTTTACTTCAAGTTTCAAAATTGTATCCAGAGAGCAGAAGCACTTCAGCTTGTCCCTGCTCCAAACGCAATCAGCCACCTGGTTTCTTGCTGAAAATGGCAACAAAGGGTAACTGAGTACACCTGTCATGACTTACAACTATAAAACCCATTTAAGGAAGGAAAAGGAGACATTGTCAGAAATACAATATCCTCAGCACATTTATGATGAGAAACTTCTCTTGAAACAAAAAAATGTGCAAAGACAGCTCTTAAATGAAACCATCATTGCAATCAACTATTTCAGAAAAGCCAAAGGCACTGACTTGCTCCACTATTGTACTGGTGGCTGAACATCTATATTCCACTATAATTTCTGTGTGCAGCATCCTGACTATTCATGTTTATCTGATGTAAGATTTCATGCCAAATATCCCCCCACTTTTTTTTTTTTATTCTACAAGAATATTTGGCTCATATAAATCCTGAACAATCACCAAACCTTCAATTGGTTTACTGGAAACCTGCAGGCTGAAGGTAGACAATACAGACAGGTGCCTTTATGGTCTTGGAAAACACACAATTGAAACACAGAAGACAGGGCTATGACAGATACCCTTTTAATATGAATCAGTAACTCTCTCTATATATAAATATATACACACACACACACATACATATAAATATATATGCATAAATATGTTCACACATTCCAGCACATGGACAGGTTACCAAGAACAACACAGCTCTCATGATCAGAAGCATGTTAGGTGAGTATCAGGCCCTCAAGCAATAAAGAGCAAGAAGTCCCTGAACACTTTCAAATGCTTGAGAACATACTAACATATTAAACAATTTGAGATGGGCATGAGCACTATCAGCCTCAGTTATGATCAATCACATTTTTGCAGGCTCACATAGTGCTAAGCTCACCAGGCAAGCCTTGAATGCCCAAAATATCACTGTCTAAAGCTCAATTATTTTAACTAATTCCCATTGCAGTGTACAGACCAAATGACATGAGAAAACTGAAATCATAGCACTTTCTTGGGTATATAAAAGTCACGAGAAGAAAGAAATAAACTTGACACACAAAACGAAACAATAATCATACTACTTTTAAGAGGAGCTATATGTTATAACAGAATGAATAAAAAACGCTTTTACTACATATTCCCTGTATCAGACTTCAGCCTTTCTCCAGAATACCACATTTAAAAGAGAAGGGGGGAAAAAAATTACCCAATAGCTCTACAAGCCAGTTAAGGACATACTTCTGTAGGTCTGCAACAGAAACCTGACAAATCTGAAAAACATCATGAGTTCTACTAAGCACTTCCCTCTGTATCTACCTAATAAATTGGGATTGTATATTGTACTTCAGTAACTTGCAGCTGGTAATCGGTTTAAACTTGAAATCAGAGACTTTATGCTCTGAAGGGATGTATAAGACTCTGTACAGTATAAATACGGTTTTAAAGCAGTGCTATATAATACTGGAGGCCTCTATGCCCAGCTGAAATGGGCACAGCTAAAGGCACAGACGAGGGTCCAGCCCTTCAATAGTCTGAATGTCAAGGAAGACTGATCAGATCTTTTAAGCTTTTCAAAAGAAATATGTTAAACACTCTACATGTCTATTATGTTACAGTGTGGGAAAAAAAAATGTGCAGGCAATCAGAATATGCCCATTCAGTACAGGGAGTGGCATCTCCAGAAAACTGGAAGAAGGTTGCATATACTTCTAAGAGAGATTAATTATTGACCTTTAGGATGCATGCACACATTATGACCACAACTGCACATAGCAAACTAGAATCAAGGAGAGTGTGAAAATACCTATCTCTCAAACTTGTTATCCCAGTGTCTGTTTGGAACAGGATTTTGAAGTACCCATGAAAGCAAACTCCCTGGTCCCACAATGAAAAGAGATGTCCCATCAGTGGTGAGAATTCCCCAGTCCTGACTTCTGACAGCGCTGATGCTGACCCTATTAAGCTGCCATTAGCCCTTCTGAGTGTTGTAGAATGACAGATACCTACCTAAGGAGCAAAAAATTCCATCCCTTTCATCCCACCACACTGCACTAGATCATAATTTCATTCACACCACTGTGAATCCCCAGCAACTTGTGTTGAATACAAGTTCCTTTCAGCCTTTGCATCCTTCATCGGTTCCTGACCCAAGTTAAGCATTGCTTTAAACTGAGAGCTTTTCTTCTCCCACGGTGCTTTTCCTCTAAGAAATCTTCTGATAAGTCCTCAAAAATGAATGCTCCATGAAAGCCACTATGGAGAAAGGCAGAGCATAGAAGTACTTGTGAACTAAAGGGTGTGAAAGAAATTCATTTTTAAAGAACTGGATGTCAGAATGAATACATTTATTTATACCACAGTGCACCAAAGTTCCAACATCAATAGCTGAGTCAGTGGGCCATATCTAAGTATAAAAAGATAAAGACATGCTTTGTGGACATTTACTGGCAGCAGTGGCTCCTACTCACATTAGAAGCACACCAGACAACATCAGCTAGGTCCAATTAAGAGAAATCTCTCTTCATTCTAACAAAGAGCCTCTAACCCAGACAAGAGACAAGACTGTGGTTCAATGCTCTTTTCAACCAATGGGAAAACACGAAGCTTGCCAGTTTCGTAAGTTTTTGGATGCAGATAAACTTTCTATCATCGGTTGTTTGGTTTTTGGCTTTTTGTTTTTTTAAGTTACATAGACATTTCCTCTAAGATTTGGAAGCGTCTCTTCAGTCTCCGAAGGAATTTTGTCTCCCGCCAGGCACAGTGCGGGGAGATCAGCTCCGCCAACGCTGAGCGAGCCGCTCCCGCTGGAGGTTACCGCTATTAGAAACATTTCCCATTAACACGGAGTAACACATCACCTTTCGTCCGCCGTGCGCTTTTTCGTATCCACGGAAGGCTAAATCCTTCCCGCGAGGAAGCGGGACGGCGCACAGCGCCCAGGCATCGGCGCTTGAGGACAGGCAGGTCACAGCGAGAGCCGGCTGCCGGCCCGCACAGGACATTCCTGGTTAAATCACCTCCCGGCGCGGGGCCCCGCTGGCATCAGGGGAGCCCCTCGTGAGCGGGGCCCTGCCTTCGCCGCACCCGCACCAAGGGGCGCACGGAGCGCGGAAGGAGCCGCCGCAGCCCGGGCGGAGGGGGCTGGGGTCCCGCCGCGGGACACGCGTGAGCCGGAGGGATGGGCATCCCGCAGCCGCCGCCCGGCCGCATCCCCGCCGCCGCGCTACTCACCACCGCGTGCTGTCGTGGTAGTGCTGCAGCACCGAGTACCCGAAGAAGGAGCCGTTGGGACCCCGGAAAACCACGGGGCGACCCACGTCCACGTTGTAGCAGCGCGCCAGGGCCACCCACAGCAGCGCCCACAGCACCCGCGCTTCGNCCCGCCGGCCGAGCCCACGCTGCCCCCGTTGCCGACTCGGCGGTGGCGCTGCCGGGCGCGGCGCTTTTGTGCCCGCCCCGCGCCTCGTCCGNCCTCGGCCCTGCCGCCCCGCTCCTCCCGCCGCCCCGCAGCCGCCCCTCGGTGTCCCTCTCTTTCGCCAAAGTGCCTGTCGGCTGCGGCTTTCTCTCATTTTTCCACCTACTCCCGTTCTTCCGCAGCCTCGCGCCCCTCTCCCGGTCGGCGTCTGGAGGGGAAGAGGGAAATTAAAAAGCTGAGAGCAGGAATGGAATCCGTCCTGCCCTCTATTACTTTGAGGCTATGAGCCTTGCTTGAATTCGGCACGTGGAGAGGAACGCTTCGTGAAAGACAGAAGAAAAACCTAATTTGCATCATGGTGAAAGGCACGGGAGATTTTCTTGGGAAAAGGGAAGCCATGAGGAGAGGCACTGTCTTTTTTCAGCGCAGCAGGAATACTTCGAGGAATAAAATCAGACCTGTGTTTTCCAGAAAAAGTACTTCAGGTCTGAAACAGAAGTGGCAACCTTCATGGCTAAGTAAAAGCTGAAAATAACTGTTCTAATACTTTCAAAGTTTGACCATCTGAGAGCAAAAATAATCAGTCAAACATGCAGTAATAGATGAGAAAGAGCAAAGGCAAGAAGATACTTACACCATAGGGCAAGACAAAGGTGATCATCACTCTGTAGGGGAAGGGGAGCAGAGTTATGTGCTAGAAAACCCTTGGGCCCACAAAGCCCATCCTTTCATTAAAGTAAAAAGCAATATATTTTAGTACTCAGGATTCATGCGTTTAGATCCTTCTTGAGGATCAAACCCAGAATCTCAGAGGAGTAATAGTTTCTCACAGGTAATTGTGACTTTCATATGTTGTTGTTAGCCTTGGCTTTGGCTATTTAATTCCATGTACCCCTCTCATACCTAAGAAGGTGCACCAAGAGAAGCAGAGTAAGTCCTGGGAAACACAAGAACAGAGGGGCCGGGAACTCTGATCCAACAGGAACTGCTGGTTCTGGCAGGCCACTGGAGATTGGCAGTCAGGTCCAGTACTTCTTGCATATGGACACGATGGTTCATGGAGAATTTGCTTCTGATGACTCTCCAGGGCAGAGCGCTGCATGTTGAGGCTGTTGGAAAGCTGGCATGGAAAAACACTCTTGTAGGCCGAATCTTCTTTCAGTGAAGGAAGCTCTTGGTGAAGGAGTAATCATTTTTATGCAAAGGGTTTGCACCAGGATTTGTGTTCAGCGAGGAGGGAATTTTGTGGTAAGCTGTTTCATGATGTCCATGTGACTCTTTCAAAAGCATAGGCTGTTTCTGCAAGGAAGTGTCCTCATCAGGAAAAAGACTGATCACAATCATTGCTTTTGAGCATCATCTTGAGAGCAAGTGCTCTGGCGCCACACGTATGTGCTGCTGTTTAAAAACTGCCATTTTTGATGTTGACTGTGATACCAGAAAGCAGACATTAGCATAGGAATATTTTAGGGACCAGTTAAATAGAGAAGTAATAACTACAGAATTTACTGGTGAAAAAAAAAAAAAAAACAGTGGAGGAATGGATGTTTCCAGTCACCAAGGTGTTTTATGTTGCCTGTGGGAGACCTAGTGGTATAATTATTTAGTGTTTTTGTTCAAGGTGGCTTGTAAGAAGGTTGGAGTAGTGCGAGTCTTCCTTCATCTAAGTATGACCAGGGTTATGGAGAAGTGAAAATTTTCCAGTCTTAAATCTGAGTGGCACGATGCTCACTATCAAATAAAAAGGAAAAGTCACTTTATCAGTAACTTCAGCCTTTAGTGTATGAGCAAACTGCAAGAACTGATTTAGAGCACCACATTAGAGCACCAAGTGAAAACAGCAGGGCATTTACATCGTATTAGCAAGGAGATTTATAACATTTAATAAAAAGATTTTCACTGGGATTTTATAACTGTGCAATCAATATGGATAGAAGTAATCTGATTTAGGCAGAAAGTCAATATGCCATGATTGAGCAAATTCCACAAATGACATGCAATCCCTTTAGCACTACAAAGCCACATCCCTGCCTTTTGAAGCAAGAAAGCGATGGGGCTTTTCAATTAATTACCTGGGCACTGAAAAATGCTCAGGCCGGTCTCCAATCAAGTTAAAGGAAATGTGGGATGACATGCTGGAGAGAGCAATGGGTTCATCCTTCTCCACAGGGAGGAGGGAAACAAAGCAACGAGATGAGGTGAATGGAACGCTTGTCTCTTACACTGTAGAGTGCTCTAAGGAGGACTTATTTCAACTAGGAGTGAAACGTACAACATAGTGTCAGTCCATAAAAATGTCAGCTCTCCATTCTTTGCAAGGAAAAATATCCAGGGAAAGGCTAGGAATATGGTACTTCTTTCTTTTATTGCACATCCAAATGCCGAAGTCATCTCACAACATTTAATCCAACAGGAATTTTGTCAGTTGAAACAGAAACTGCCTATCTCAATGGCATAGGTTTAGCTGATAAAATTCTGGCATGCCATTTATGAAAGCAATGGGAAGCATCCAACTGCAGTGACAAGGATAATAATAATGTACAGTTAAATGAATATGATGGTAAAACTAAGGGCTGAGAACACGGAATAATACATTAAATCATATGGCAACCCTTTGTGAAGGAACCATTCAAACCAGGAATAATCAGCACTTCTATATCCCTGTTCTCACTGTATGAACCTTGATGTTTGTATCATGTAGAGAGGCTCCATATCTGTGCCATAGGGCTAATTTGTACTTTACACCTACCTATATTAATTAGACGCTGTATTTTGGCAGGACTGAGTCTCCAGATTAGTTTATAAATTAGAAACATTATCTGTAAATTGAGAATCAACAGTGAAGCAGCACCCTTGACAATACTTTTTAATTAATAGTAGAGCTCAGGAAAAAAGAGTCCAATGCAATAATGTTCTGACTGTGGAAAGAAAAAGAAAGCAAATTCCCCATGTCTGCACTGCTTAAAGATTCAGTTTGTACAGACTCCATTCATCAAGACTAAGCATCAACAGTTGTCCTCTTAGAGGCTTCTCCTCCCAGAATGGCACTTCATAGATCATTTTTTTATACATATGTGTGTGTATAAATATATATATAAAGATAAATTTGTCTCTGTACTGCACATTATGAATTCAACACTGTTTTCCTTATTTTTACCAATACCTTACTTAATTTGAACACCTGGCTTATCATTTGCCTTTCCTTGCATTTGTATCAAAGTAGTGCTGTGAAATTTTACCATCTGTTTTAAAACAGTTCCAAAACTAACTTAATTTTCACTTCCCACCGGCACCCACAACTTATAGTTACAGTTGCTGTAAGCTTATTTAACCATCTTTTTTAAGCCCCACTTGTTTGGGTGCAGAATTCTCTACCTGTCCCCCAGCTCCCTCCTGCTTGCTCTTAGCCACAGCTGGGGAGAGGATCTTAGGCTTGCTCTTAGCCACAGCTCCTGAGTGGGGATGAGATGACACCCCCTTCTCCTGCCCTGGCACCCATCAGCAGGGACATGCTAACAACTGGAAGACATCCCATAATCTCCTTAAGAGAAAGGCTGCTGCCTCTCCCCATCATTATTCATACATTTATGTCAGTACATGCTCAGAAGTAAGGAAGTTTCAACTGAACTTGCATTAAAGGTTTCCCAATGCAGCGGTGACACTTGCTGGTTGTTCACATGCATCCTTCGTATTTCTCTGGAAGGTGCTCAGTACAAGGAGATCGGTAACTCTGTAAATCAGGTCCTAATGATAATGCCGCAGTTTATTTTCTGTCAGTTCCCACAGAACTCTCTATCTAACCCACCTACAGACTCAATTGCAAGGAGTTCAGGAGACCAAACTTAGATGTTTTTCCAGACACTTTTTGTAGCTCTTCTTGCCTACCAGGTAAAGAGCAATTCTTCAATTGAATTTTTCAATTCTTCTTCCACTGTGGCGTCATTCTAAAGATAGATTGTGGTTGCCTCCCCATTGAAGGAGAGAGAAGTATTGCCACCTTTCATTGCACTGCAAGGACAGCAGGAAAGACTTCTTTTTTTCCAAGGCCTCATCACTGTTGAAGCTGTCAGAACAAAGGGTGTTCCTCTGTAACACGTGTGTAAAAGGATGTTGTTTGGATTATTTTCTTCTTTTCCTTTTAAGGCAATTTTCTCCCATCTGTTAGCTGACAAGGAAACCTGTGAGAGTAGGGGGAGTTGCCCAGGAGCTGAAATGGCCGATTCTTAAGACAAAAGATGGAGTCAGAGCCTTAATGGCTTTGGGCAGGGGAGGGGAGTGCAGTGGGGTTTTCAGGAGTTTCTTAGCTGGGTGTGGGCAATCTTTGCCCAGGCTTTTGGAGGAGAGACAGCGTGGGGGTTTGGAGCTGAACTGCTCCTTGCCCAGAGGACTCACTGCTACTGCAGAACGTTCCTTGCTGTAAAAGCGCTAATGCCCGGAATGCTCTCGAGGTAGCGACAGCGC
>VZRZ01008246.1:402998-484763 GCA_013398175.1 Climacteris rufus
GCTCTGCCCCGGAGCCCTGGGGGAGCCACTGCAGCTGCTCTGCCCCGGAGCCCTGGGGGAGCCACTGCAGCCGCTCTGCCCCGGAGCCGTGAGGGAGCCACTGCAGCCGCTCTGCCCCGGAGCCGTGAGGGAGCCACTGCAGCCGCTCTGCCCTCCTGCCAGGTGTGCCCGTAACTGCACCAAAGCGGAAAAACTGCTTAACAGGTAACAAAGGGCTCTTATTGGATTTTCTGGTTTGTTTGTTTGTTGCTGCTGTTTGTTTTATCTCATTATATATATCCTAGTAAATAACTGTTATTCCTTTTCCCCCCTAATTTCAAGGTTATAACAATTTGGAGAGAAGGGGTCATTTTTCTCCACTCCAGGGAGGTTCCCATCTTCCCTGGCAGACACCTGTCCTTTCAAACCAGTACAAAGGAGTAACTATAAAACACCAAAATATTTTTATATATACATAAAATATTAGAAATATAACATACTTTGGATAAAGAGGAAACTCTCACTTGCCTACTGGAGAATTAGGTAGGAAATGGTTGAATGGACAGAAGCAGAGCTCTGTCCCTGTCAATTACTACAGCCACACTGAGAGGAACTGCCACATTTCAACTAGCACCATTTCAGTCTGTCAGACATCAAATCACTTGCAGCATCCAGATGCAAAATAGAGGCAAAATCTAGACTGCTATTGTCATGGTCCAAACTATATCTTTATACATGATTCTCATTAAATTAAGGAGATGTCACCCTCAATTTCTTCATCAAATTCAAGACTAATTACTTTTGTTAGGTAACATGTTCAGGTTGAGTTCTTGTCTGTGTGCCACTAATCCCGCACTAGGAGGTTTAACCCTCAGGCCACTGAAAAACTGAATGAGGTGCTTACATTGATCTCCTCACATTATATATGCATTTAATTCCTACTGGTCTGATCTTGCATTTGGCTGTAGGTAGCTCTCCAGCTGGAGTAAATAGGTAAGAAGGAAAATTATTCTCTTGTTGGTACTGTTATTTGCTGTTGTTAGCTCTTCAACCACTGTTTCTTACCTTTTTCATACAGCTATACTAGGGTTTTCCAAAGAGATTGAGAATCCTAGAAGTTTCATCTGGGTGGAAGAGAGAATCACGGAATCAATTAGGTTGGAAAAGACCTCTGACATCATTGAGTCCAACCTATGATCAAACACTACCTTGCCAATTTGACCATGGCACTGAGTGCCATAACCAGTCTTTCCTCAAACACCTCCAGAGATGTTGACTCTACCACCTCCCTGGGCAGCCCATTCCATAATCTAATCACCTTTTCTGTGAAGCATTTCTTCCTAATGTCCAAACTAAGCCTCCGCTGGCACTACTTGAGATTATGTCCTCTCATCCTGTCACTTCACTTGTTGCCTGGGAGAAGAGGCCAACCCCCCACCCAGCTACAACCTCCTTTCAGGTAGTTGTAGATAAGGTCTCCCCTGAGCCTCCTTTCCTCCAAGCTCAACAACTCCAGCTCCCTCAGCTGGTCCTCACAGGACTTGTGCTCCAGACCCTTCACCAGTTTTGTTGCCCTTTGGATTTATTCAAGTACCTCAACATCCTTCCTAAACTGAGGGGCCCAGAACTGGACACAGTACTCAAGGTGCAGCCTCAACAGTGCCAATCTTCCCTGGTCCTGCTGGCCACACTATTCCTGATACAGGCCAGGATACCATTGGCCTTCTTGGCCACCTGGGCACACTGCTGGCTCACGTTGAGTTTGCTGTCAATCAGCACCCCCAGGTCTCTTTCTGCCTGGCTGCTGTCCAGCCACACTGTCCCCAGCCTGTAGCACTGCATGGGGTTGTTGTGACCAAAGGGCAGGGCCTGGCACTTGGTCTTGTTAAAGCTCATATTGTTGGATTTGGCCCATCTATCCAGCCTGTCCAGGTCCCTCTTCAGAGCTCTCCTGCCCTCCAGCAGATCAACACTCCCCTGCAACTCAGTGTCATCTGCAAATTTGCTAATGGCAGATTTGATCCTCTCATCCAGATCATCAGTAAAGATATTAAACAGCACTGGGCCCAACACAAATCCCTGGGGAACACCACTAGTGACCAGATGCCAAGTGGCTAAGCCAAGGCAAATCTTGGAAGATACAGAAGCTGATTATTTAATCAAAAATCATCATCTCATAATAACAGTTAAAAGAATAGAGTGGAAAGACAGAATTTTCAGAGCCTCATATGCAAAAATCAATTGTCATTTCATAGGTATTTAAGGAATCTTTTTCTTAAATTCTACCACTTCAGCAGCAATCCAGTTTAGTTATTGTTCCAGCCATTTTTCTATTCCCTTGAAAACTCTGCATTAACACTGCACTTAAGCACTTGCCCTGACTTTCAATCCTGGGGTTTATTTCAGTCTGATTTACAGTCAGTTTGTGCCCAAATGAAAATGCATCATATAATGTAAAACATATTTATAAAACATTTATCATATGCTGTACACCAGTAACTGAAGGAATTTATCTGAGCCAAGTAAAAGAAATCCATCACGTAAATTTTTCTTATTTGGTTTGGGTTTCTTTCCTTTCTTTAGTACATCTAGATCTCTGCATTTTCATACAGACAGGCTTCTACTCAGCAGTCTCTATTCAGCTGTGGTATGTGCTTCATTAAGTACATACTTAAATATGAGAGCATGCTTGTACTTTATTGACCTAAGGGGAACTGAATGGCAGACCTGAAGCCAAGCACGTGCTTGGGGTGAACAGGGACTCAGGCTACCTTTCATACTGCTAACAGCAAGCAGTCATCATGGTTTGCACCTCTCATTATCTGACAGCCAACGTTTGGTCAGAAATACAGTTTTGCTGTACATATACTATATATTTAAAAACACACACACTTGTTGCAAGTCAAACACACAGGTTTCTTTTGAATTGCTTTGGTTCACTAGCATTGGTCTCGCTAGTAGGGATGTCACTGTGTGTTTTTATTTTAGTGAGATCATGCTCAGTTACTCAAATTGAACCTCATTACCACAGCCCAGGGATGGATGGATGTTTTTAATTCTTTATCACTTTATCACAGTTTTTATCACCATAACAAGAGACACACTTTAATTTGGCAATACATCGTAATCAAATCTTCTATTTGATGTATATTTCATTAAATACATGTTATAAGAAAGACCAGTGGATAAAAACGTGTAAAGCCAAAAATAAGCCACGTGGCAACATATTCCAAAAGCACATGCAACATGTCTTATGTAAAATAGGAAAAAAAAAAAAAACAAAACTAGGTAAAACCTGTAAAATAGCTGTACCAGCTCCATGAGGCCTCTCTTCAGCAAAATGATGAAGAAATTTTGTTTTCTTCATGACTGCTGGCAGATGCCCAACAGGACCAGTGTAAGAAAGGGGACAGGTTATCAAGATACAAGAGCTGCAGTTAAGGAAAATTGAAGCTCCATCAGTAGACAATTCAAAGCACCCAAAGCTGGGCTTTCAAGAATGTTCAATAGATAAAACCTCTCTCTAATCTATGACTACACAGAAACTCCAGAAATACTAACTGCCCTACACCAAGGCTAGCCTCTGTAGTTCCTCCTAAACAATCACTGGAATGCAACCATATATATGACAGCCCTAAAATACAACTCATGGATATTCCTCATACTTTAGAAAGTTGATATGTTCTTAATTGGACTTGCTTGATAGTATTGTCTCAGTCTCATCTAACTTAATGTTTCTTGGCCATGTACTGAGCTCTCACCCATGGCTGAATTTTAAACTCAGACTAGATGGGGCCATTCAATGAATCATGTAATTTGGAGAAAAATGTATTGCTAGCTTTCAAAAGACATTGCTCCAGGCTATAGCTCTTCTCCATAACCTTTTTAATAACCTCTTGGGGATTATAAGTAATGGAGGTGAATGCTGAAATTGTGACTTTTCACAAGAGAGCTCTTTTTCCTAGAAGACTAGCTCTTTACTGCTAACCCTGGAACTTCTGAGAAAAGTGCTAGGCTACCTGGAGAAGAAAAACAGTAAATCAAATCCTCCTACTAACAGTTCTCTGCCCAGGATCATGAGGGGATTAGACCTGCCACAAAAACTGCAGTTTCTACAGCAATGTCAGGCTGAAAAGAATTTGTGTACCTGAGACATAGAGGCCCAAAGGATCCTTATCACAGCTTTTCTAAGTAGCTGAGTCTTAGCCTCAGTCATTATATGAGTTGCAAACCAACAACAGCTCTTCCCACTTCTTCTAGAGGATCTCCAGGACAGTGACACAATTTCCTAAGGAGGACCAACATGCTGCAATGTTGCAGTGAACAAATAATGAGATTATGAAAGAATCACCTCTCACGCAAAAATCCCACTGATTTCAGCCTGCATATTTCATATGCTAAGCACAGCTAGAGGCAGGGAAAGCCACGCTGCAGCCCTTATATCAGCAACACCATCACAACAGCTTATGGAACTGCTGCTTTGCAGGCAGCTAACCCTTCCTACTAGCTGCACTGGTGCAACTCAGAGGACTAGCTGATGATGAGACCTACAAAACAAATACACTATTATAAACCAGGAACTCTTCCATTTTCAAAGATAGAGTTTGAAATCTATGTGACATTAACAAGGCAAAAATTATACCAATTTACATGCCCTTATATTTAGGTCTTCACTTTCTATAAAATTACTGCTTAAGACATGAGGTATATAATTAGATAGATAGATAGATAGATAGCCCATTTCCTTCATTTGATTTTCATGTCTTAGTGAACCATAGAGGTCCTTTTCAACAGCCTGGATCTAATCCACAGAAAGTCAGGGAATAGCTCCCAGAAGCTTTAAGAGAGTGGGACTGTTTAGAATTTTTAAGCCAAATAGAAGTGGATTGTCTCATTTTTCTCATTTGACTACATCGAAAGAAACATCACAAGTGGGAAACATGTACTAGACATGAGAAAGTCAGGGAATACTTGCCACATGGTAGATCCTGTGATCCACCATTTTTCTACATGATTTTAAATCTCACCGGTGGTATCTCTACTTTCTGATTTAGCCTCAGTTTTTAAATGTATTAGGCTGAGATCCTAGTGGTCACACAAGCTTTGGCCACTTGTCGAAAGGTCCAGTTCACATCACAGCTTTCAAACATCTTGCTTGGCATTCTTGGCACATCTGCTTTCCATTATTCGGCCGTTCAATGTTTATTATTCCACATGTTAACTATCATACACGCCTTGTGGGAAAAGTTCAACAATAACCTGTTTATCACCTCTGAGAGATCCAAACCTGGTCTCCACACAGAGAAGACACTTTCTGCAGTTGTGTGTGTGAGCACTCAAAGCTTGAGTTTTACCAATTAATTTGGGATACACAGACCCTTCTGCAACCCAGTTATTCCTAAATTCTCTACTGTGCTATGGCTTAATTTAGTGTGTATTGCACACACACAGGAGTTTAGAAAAATAAACTGTGGGACCCCGTGGAACTCCATATGACTTGTTATTGGCCTGAAATATGCCAGAAGCAGCATAGTTATACAGCTTAATACTGTGAAAAACACTGAATTTGAGCATCTGGATAGCAAGAAGGATATTGTGTTGATGCCAGTGATTTTAGAAAAATAAACAGTTAAAAAAAAAAAAAAAGCCAAATAATGAACCTCTCAAACCCCCTGTCCTCTAGGACAGAATTTTTGGCAGGTGTAATTCAGTTTGCATCAGTGGATTTAAGACAAGGAACTTGCATTCCCCAGAGTGGTACTCACTACAAATAATGTAAAGAGAGAAGCACAGCAGTTGTGATAACACAGCAGGCTCTCTTGTTTATGAGCAACATTATTCACATACCTCAGTGACTGGCCCTGCTATAAGAGAAACTCCAGGACGAATTTGACAGTAACAACCCTGCCATCCCATAAACCAGCAAGAAAATATGACAAATTTGGAGGTTGATGTGACAGTTCTATAATTCACTCTCTGATATCTAATGAGTTGCTTACAGCATCACTCTATTAAAACAAAGTTACACACTCTTAGACTGGCCAGGTGGCAGTAGCAATGTTACAAAAGTCTTGGGATATCTTCCAAAATGGAGATAGCATTTGGGCACTTGTCATGCCCAAGCTGTGAGACTCTTTTGGTATAGACCCCTCCATCAAAAACAAATAATCCAAGCTCAGCCTCAACTCCAATTGCAGAGAAAAGCAGAACTTTTGGAAAAAAATTACTAATATATTATGCTTCCCCAGCCTCCTCATGAGTGCCTACAGACCTGCATGTCCCAGGTGGAAGCAAGCCATGCTTCTGTCCTCAGCAGCATCACCAACAAAACTGGGACCAGCCTGGCTGGGCTGGTCACAATGCACAGGAAATCAGGTGAGATGTTAATTGCCCTGCCTTTCTTGACACTTGATAAATCAGTCCAGGCATCCCAGTATGATACATGAAACCAACTACACTCACAATTAGTTCTGACAGCAGCAGTGACATATAGGGTATACTGCATTTATTTTATTCCCTAACTATAGTATGCAATTACTGCTGCCACAAAAGGCTGTCTGAAAACCATCAGGATCCTGCTGCAGGATGTCTACAACAATACCTAAATTGAGTTCTATTTTTAGTCAATATTAGAGCTTATGTAAAGCAAATGTTTATTTCAGCTTCCCTACAGTCAGCATCCCTCCCAGAAATACACTCTTATTCTCACCCTAAAAATAAGCTGTTGACTTCATGCATTTGCCTACGTTCAGTCTCCCCATTTTATGTAAAACAAACAGCACACCTATGCTGTCTAGTAGCTCACTGAAAGTCACTCCTCATCTTCTGAC
This sequence comes from Climacteris rufus, assembly GCA_013398175.1. Classification (NCBI taxonomy): domain Eukaryota; kingdom Metazoa; phylum Chordata; class Aves; order Passeriformes; family Climacteridae; genus Climacteris; species Climacteris rufus. The sequence continues at coordinate 409,808 of VZRZ01008246.1, forward strand.
TGTTTAAAAACTTATTTCCAAGGCAATACTGATGCACAAGCTCTGGAAGGGTCAGTGAAGACAACTGAAATAAAATATTTAATAAATAATTGAACATAAAAGAGGAGCTGAAGAGATTACCTGTACAATGCAAGGCTGGCTGTTGCCCAGCAGCTCTCTGGCCTGCAGTGTTCTTGCCTAGAGGAAGCTGCTGGTTCTGCCCAAACTTCTGACGTGCCCTGATGCTTTACTGAAGTGTCCAGCCAGAAGGTGCAAGATCAAGTCTAGCTCTCCAAGCAGAAAGACTCTCTCTAATCACAAAATTACAAAACAAACAAAAAGGTTTCATACCATTACAAAAAAGGCAGTCCACCTGCCTATGCTTAAAAGCCTAAACATAACAGGTCCTACACATGGCCATGAACAACACACTACAAAGCAACCATGTCTCCTTGTAATTCATGCTGGCCATTGCCACGGGTGCATTCTTCCCTCTATTATTGTACTGAGAAAGTCACATCTGAAAAAGATAACATTAAAACCCCAGCAGACGTAGGATAGATAGAACTATAGATAAAGGCACACCCAGATTCCCAGGGACTGGCATGGCAGTTTTGTATTTATTCACTGGTTGGATAAGGAGAGTGCTCTAATACCAACTCAACTTCCACAGTATTTTTAGATAGCATGTGAATACCTGCATCTTGAGGAAAAGTACACACAGCCTGGATCTCTCCTGGTAGCTCATCCTCTGTCTGTCTATCTATCAACATTTCTATCAGTCCATTCTAGAAATGAGGTCCCACCACAACAGAACCTGTATAAAATACACAGGAACTGTGCTTCATCTAAAACTGTTTAATATACTGGCAATCATTATGTCCTGAATGTGCTATCCCTGAAGCTGAGAGGGGGAAAAAAAATTCCACATTTAACTGAGCTAGACACCTCCTGTACTTTCACTTCCTGGATTTTTGGTTGGATCAGATTTAATTAAGTAATAGCATTGGAGTATTGAGGCTCCAGTGTACTGTGCTTTAATATCATGCAGATAACACTCGCCGTGTCTGCAGGGCTTCAATGTGAAAACATTTCAGGAAAGTAGAAGCTAGAATTCAGTGCAGACAAGCAAAACATGAATTCTCTGAATACAGCTCAGCCTAATTACAATTTTCTTTACCATAAAGGAATACCCTAACTTTTCATGTCACCTTCCTCCTTTTCTTCCCCCTCTTACTTTACCGTTCTAAAAGGGCCACATAACCGGGAATGCACTCTGTGTACACTCTGCTGTTCATTCATTTTCCTTTAAGCAAAGTTAAATGCTTACAGAAATGCTGGACATGCAAGCCATCCTGACACAACCAGAGGCCATCAGGCAAAGGTGTCTCTGCTGCAGGTATGCAGACCTGCCTTGGCAGCAGCACCCACGCTGCCCTCCGCACTCTGGACCTGCTCAGCCCCCAGAGCCACGCAGGCCTCCATCTCCGTTTGGAGAGGCTACCTGCCAAATCAAAGGGCTTTCACCTAGTTAGAAACCAGCTAACCTTTGCCCAATGGTCACCAGATGACCCGGACTGCTCTGAAAGTTGCAACCAAGAGACGCAAGTCACGTGTCACAGCAGATTCCTGCACCACATTTAGCTCCGTTACCATCCATTGCTGTACCACTACATCCTAGCACAGCCACAAAATAACATGGAATTGCCGTGAGCTTAATTACCTCTTCTTTGATATGTCACATGATATTAGGTGGCAACTGCTGGAAACAATGGCTGTCACTGTTCTACAGCAAAAGAAATCTCCAGAGATGGACTTCCTTTGAGTTAGCGTGCCTTTGAAATTAATCTAGTGCATGCAGGAAATGAACTCCATGTTAACAGTGGAAGACTAGAATCAGTGTCAATCAAAGCCTGCAAAAGAAAATTAAAGGTAGCAACTCCTAGAACATGGACAGACACAATGTTGAAGAACATGTAACTTACTGCTTACTTCTGTCCTATCACTTCTAATTTGCCATATAATAAATATACACAACCAAAGACAGTTTGAAAATCCCACACTAGCAATGCTATTGAGGATCTGCATTTAGGCACAGCTACAGCATAGCTTGGTCTGGATACTCCTCGCATATCTAAGAGAGGCTACCAGGCTTCTGCTCATATTGATGGCTATAACAAAACTGTAATGACTTCGAAAAAGAGCTGTTTTTTCTTGAAACAGCAAATGAAAAATAAGTTTCTCAATTTAACGAACTCCACAGAGGAAAAGAAAGGTATTTTCTATAGCACACAGAACAATAGGATTTATGCAAGAGTTTGAATAACGAAAATCAAACCAATCTTCTCAGTATTCACTCCAGTTTACAGTCTAAAATCCTCATTTTAGAGGAAAGAACCAGATACCACGTACTACGTGGGAGAGAAAATAAATTTTATAGAGGTACTATAAATGGCAGAACTAGAAGCTGGATGGATTTATAGATAATGTTTTATAAAAGGTTTGAAATAGTATGTTGCCAATAAATATTAGCCTAGGCACTGAAATAATACAGTAATAAAATCCCTGGTATTTTTCATCTAAATTAACAATATTTAATCCTTAGGACACTAGAGGATGCTTGATAAACATATTAACTCTTCCGGGTTTTGTTCCTGTGTGTGGGAGAGGTTTGATGGCTTCATACCTGGCAAATATTTATTCTTTTTTTTCCCTTGCCTTGTGGATGGGCATTCTGTTTGTTAATAAACCGGTTTTTAATTTTTTTTGTCGTTCTCATCTATTAGTATTCTTTTCCTATTGGGGAAAAGGGATTGTTGGATTGTAGAGAAGAGGAGTGATTCCAGAGGAGCTTCTCTTAAATTTGTCTCAAAACTGAGACAGCGGGTGAAGAAGCAGTGGAACACATTGCCCAGAAAAGCTGGGAATATCCCATCCCTGGAAGTGTCCAAGGCCAGGCTGCATAGGGCTCTGAGCAACCCGGTCTAGTGAAGGGTGTCCCTGCATGGCAGGGGGTTGGAGCTAGGTGATCTTTAAGGTCCCTTTGAACCCAAGCCACTCTGTGATTCTATGATAATTTAGAACTTTTACAAAGCAAGCTTCTCTATTTGCTACATTCTCACATCAGCTTTTCAGCTCACCATGTGTCTATTTCACACGTTGTGACCCCTTGAAAATCTGATTGTCTCCATTGACTTCTTAGAGTTTAATGTACTTGAACAGCTGTTTTTATGAGAGTGATTTCAGCCTGGAAATATCTCAGCTGACAATGTCTCCAAAAGGAGTAAGAACAAAATTTTTGTGTCCTTTTGAAAGAAAAATCATACCAAAGATGTTCCAAAATTATACACTAAATAAACTTTATTTCATCTCAGCTCTATTCATATTAGTGCTGTCAACAGTCACAGATCAGCATATGATACAGTTATGTAGCAACTATTTACAATTTACAGGAACATACCTTTTCTCCAGAAAATATAAGTACAAAAGCTAGGAGTAAACAAACGAGGTACTGCAATTTGGATTTATTGTAGGCAAAAGCATATAGAAGTGACCTTTAGCAAACAATCAAGATCAAGTCAGGAGAGAATACTCAACAAGAGTGCCTAGTTCATCAGAAAAATCACCTCAATCGCTACCCATCCAAAATGTATTGCACAATTCAATCAAAAATAAAAAAAATAAATAGAAGAAACAAATCATTTATTTCAACTCTTAAAAAACACCCAGTAAAACCTGTATAGAGATACAGTAGCGGGCAATTCCTTCCTAGGATAAAATTTTTTCTCTCCTTTAAAAAAATAACCTTTAACACAAAATAGAAGACAGTATTCAATAGAAGAGAAATAACCAAATAACCCCTGATTAGCATTTCTGTCAAGGCAGTTTTAACTATATTCACAGTCCAAAGGTGGTGCTGAGTTTTGGTTCTTGCTGTTCTGTTTGTGACCTTGAATAATAGCTTCTCTTCTTGTCCCTTCTCAAGGGACAAAAACAGAGATATAAACATATTTCTAAGCAGCAATCTCATGAGATGTTCTCATCACAAATTCTTCAAGATGGTCGTAGCCACAACTAGAAGAAATGAACAAATGTAAAATTATTGAGAGCAGCTTCGAAGCTCTTCAAATAATTACATTGTTTATTAACACATTTAGGAGATAGAAGAATTTCAAGTAAGTCAAACTGCCAAATTATTTGAGCAAGCAATTCCATTCCAGTACCTGCAAAACAGTTGAGAAACTGGTGAAAATGAAATAAGGTGTAGTAAAACAGTCAGGAGTCTCACTGGAAATTGTCTACCACATCTCTGCAGACCATCCAATGAAAAACAAAGCTGTCCTCTCTGCATAAGGCGTATCATCAAAACTGAAATGGTGACATAAAATTTTGGAGCTAGCCTCCTCTACAGGAAAATATTGATTGCCTTCACAATGAAGTCAATATCACCTTAATTTTTAAGTTATATACGTGCAAGAGTGGCAAAAATACTTGAGATGAAGTAAGCAACTACAGTGCAATAAGGAGGTCAGAACAGCTTACATATATGCTAACTGATGTTATGAAAGTGTAACTGGTAATTTCTGACGTTAAGGTCAAAAACCTACAAGCCCTTCTGTGGTGTGTTTCAAATGCAGCTCAGAACATCTGAATTTTTTTACACCAACATTATGGTCAGCATGACAAGAATGTAAGTTCCAAACATACCTTCTGCAATAGTGTTGTAAACATCTTTGTTCCATCATTATCAACAATTCAATTCTTTTCAACAGGGCTAGAAAAAAGTTGCTGATTTTGTCAGAACTGATCAAGGCTGCTGGCAAACAGTCCAAAATCTACTGCATTTTTAAGTGCAATGAAGTGCATTCGCTATTGTATGCAGAGGTTTAAAAGAACACAAAGTAGAAATCATGCCTGTTAGATGAAGAATTTTTTTCCTTTAAAAGAGGTATTATTTTGTGTTGAAGGTTTGTATTTGCATGAATGCAGGAGGGGAAGCTAACCTGTCAACTGCACTGTGGTAACTGGCAATGGCAATAGCCTGAGTTAATTAATTTTGCTCTGGCGGTGGTGCAGCCAACAGATAGCAACTGCTTCACATGCACTCCTGGCAACCATGCAAAGCTTTCCAGTTGCAAGTGAGGAAAAGTTGAACTGGCCATATCCTACAGAATTCATCTGCAGAGTTTATTAAATATCATACACCACTAGTGACTCAAGTTATAATCTTGCCAGTCAATGCAGAAAGCTTTTTCCTGTGTACTTCATATCCCAGTACTCTCTCTACCAACTATTGCTTGTGTGTTGCTTGTTTAGCTTGGCTAGTCTGATGCAACCTGCATCTTTAGGCCTGTCAGCTGTTCTATTCTTGTAACACTACAACTAGTGTTGCAGGTTCATAATGGAAATAGCTTAATCAAACTTGAAGAAAGGCACAATAAACTGAGAGCATAATGCTTCCCTAATTGCTTTCCCTCATCTCCCTGCTTTAGCTTCTCTTGATATCAAGCTAAAGCTCGGATTCAGAAAGGTATTGATGTTTAAATACAATCATATCCTAGTCCCTCTACAGAGAATATTCATCAGTCTTTTTTAAGATAATCCATTATCATATTTAAAATATATAATAATTCATTTCAAGCAGTACAGTATGTCTCCCACAAATCTGATTGATTTGCCTATTCCAAAAAGGAACTCAGAAAATTAATAAAGACAAAACAAAGCCAAGTGCAATAAAATCCAATATTACATATTGATTTAAAATGTGATTTTGTTTCTACAACTGAGATTTCTGTAGCTCAATTAACATCTTAAAGTTATGCTTAGGGTTAGGGTCAATCAAAAAGATTGGTGTTGAAACAGTATTTACCATTTTAAAACTTGGCTTTGTAAAGCAAAACATGATGAAGAGTAGAACAAAAATTATCATACGCATATACAACCAAAATTGGTTTTTCAACTAAGGAAAGCAGGCAGGAAAAAGAAGCAGAAGATTCATTAATTGCATAATACAGATTTAATCTTTACATAAAACAAGTATGTATTAGACTTCACTCACCCACATGCTAGCTAAGCACAGACTGATGACATATTCAAAAGATACCACTGCGAGGTGAGGCAAACTACAAAGCCAGGAAGAAAAGAGCTTATTGGACTATTTTGTTAATAGTGTTATACAGTGTTAACAGGTAAGAACTCTATGGATATCTATGGATAATATTGCTGCAGTTAGATCATAGTAACTATGTAGTAACAGCCAGATTACTGAAGACTACATTGATCTATCATATATTTGTTGACCAGGGAATGTTACAAGTTTTCAGAAACCTGTTAAATATACACCAAGAGGCTATAAAATTACTCACGGATTCTTACTACCACACACTTACTCTAATAGTACAGTAAATTCATAATATACACATTAAAATTACTTACAGATGTTTTGGCAATAAACTAAAAGCTTTATGTTAAAATGCACATTTATGTTGTAGTTCGTTGCTGAACTTCATTGCTCATGAGAGCTAAACACTGGATATTTTCATATACCAGCATCAGTCCAATATTAAGTGTGGAGAAACACTATTGCCATGTCTGCAAATGCCAGTAAATAAAAAAGAAAAAAAACCCAAGCATATTTCTTGACAGAATAATTTATAAAGACCTCCAACTTTTTAGTTCTAAACAGAATTATGGAAGACTCACCCCCAGAATAATTTGTGCTTCAGCAAACAAACACAGTAACGTTGAAGGTGAAGGAAAAAATACTACTTCCTTCACAGTATGCCCTAATATTTCAGTTTCCATTAGATGTCTAATTCAATCTCTGTGGATTTGGAAAGGAGAAAGTTCATAGGCAAGATATGAGCCAAGAAGGGGCTGCTATGTGAAACCCAAGAAAGTTTTCATCAGGACATGACGCTCTTTGAATGATGATATCCTTAACAAATCAAAGCACTTGCAGTCTGCAAAAATACCTCACTGTGTGTTTTAGCCAAAAATTAATACCAAAGATTAAAATTGGTTGGATGAATTTAAGTTTTATATTGTATCAGAAGTTGTGAATGTCTGTTATAGGAAGAACAAGTCTAAGTACAAAAAGCTGAAGTGACTGCAAAATAAGGCCCATGTCTCTGATCTCAAAATATTTCCTAAATATTAGTCTACCTTGCCAAAACAAAACAAAACAACACAAAAGTCTCAGCTTTCTATTTTAATGTCAGAGAGAGAAAATCATGTCTGGGATACATGATACTTACTGGAGCTGCAGTATTATCAATATATATATACTTCTAAAAGTATTTTAAGTATTTCAGATTACAAGACTTTCAAACATTCTAGGTGTACAGGAAAACGTTGAAGTATATAACACTTTCCTCAGATGTGATATTGCAAGATGAAAATACAGACTTTTAAAACATTTGTTTCAATGTATCAACAGGACTTTACTGTAATTACTTCAAATGAAATGTAAAAAGGTTCAAATTTTTATTTTATTCTGTATTTGCAAGTGCTAAATAAATATATATGCAAGGGCAATGAGAGAAACAGAATGCAATTCTTCCTCTCACTCTAATTCCTAAATATTCAGTAAACTGACCCACAAAGAGAAGGATCATAGCACTGACTCCAGATACAATGTAGAGGACACTATTACTGCATTTTTATTTTAATAAAAAGTAGCTGCAATACATAAAACAGTAACAGTAATACCAAAGAAATGCTTATGCTCATATAACCCTATCTCCTCTTGTGTCTGCTTCTCAAACCAAACTTCACCATTCCGGCAGATAGGTAACTAAGCAAATGTCACACAATAAGTGTGTGGAAACTGAGAAAAAAATAACACTAAAGTGCTGAAGACTCTTATTTCTGACCTGTCCTGACCCAGAGTGAACTGGCATATTATCCTGTTTTTTCAGTACAAGAATAAAGTAGACTCATACAAAAAACCCCAAAACCCAAATAAAATCCCAATCTTGTTAGGATACCCATTTAAGATAAAAATGTACCCATCTCACTTCAAACACACGTATCTCAGGTGACTGAGATAATCAATTTTCTATTCTACAAGCTAAATGCCTGTTGTTTTATGCCAGTAATTTTATCCCAGGTCTGAAAAAATGTTTCTTGATATATTTTTCATGGAAAGTGGTATTGACTCTACAGAAACGTCTGAATTTAAAAAGCACAAATTGTATATATGTATTTATATATATATTTGTCAGATTATTTTTTGAATTACAAAATTCATTCACAGAATAGTAGTGATGATTGAACTTGCTTTGTCTTACTGTACCCATTGCTATCATAAATACAGCTTAACTGAAGAAAAATACTAGTAAAGAAAACATGCCTGCTTATCTTCTCTTGCTATAAACTCAAACCTAGAGCTGGAATTTGATATTCCAGTGAAGAGGGAAGGAAGGAGAAAAGGAGTTCACTTGAATGTGGACAACAGGGAAAAGAAGACGTAAAAAAAGTTTCTAATTCCATATTCTTGAAACCCAATCCTCTTGCATAAGCTTGGTTTACTTACATAACCTACCATTGGTCGAGCATCTTCTCGTTCTAATATCTTCTGAGTCTGATCTGCTGGGAACTTCAGCACTGTTGTTATAACCTTGGCCATTGTCTAAAAAGATATAAGTCATCCACACATAATTCCACATGCAAGAAAATGCTTTATAATATTTTAAAATTAATTTGATTTAATAATACTGGATAATATTTTATTAATGTCAGTGGAAAACAGTGAAATCAGTAAGATATAGCTATTTGTTTCACACTGTATATGCATGATGTGAATTATATGAAAACAATGAAGAGTCATGTTTTCACACTGCCACAACTTCAGCTACTGTAGTATCTTGCAAGTTCTATGGTATCTATGCTCAAACATTAGAGTCCATTAATAAGACAGCATACTGGATAAAGTGAATGCTTAGAAAAAGCTGTCAATCTCATTTCATAAATCCTGCCAAGAAAGAGGCAAATAATAAAGTTGGACTGAAGGGCAAGACAGTAAAACTCCCCTACAAAGACAAGTGCACATCTTGGTCAAGCAGTTTACAAAGAATGTGACAGGTTACACAAAGGTTACAAGTCATGACCATAATTCCTGACTGACCCACATCAACCTCCACATTTCTCCTATGTCTCCAATACTATAGCCTAACTGGTGCAGTCATTAGTGTCTTGATCACATTCCAGGATCATTTACTAGGCTGCATAATTGGCAAACCATCCTAGATAACTTGCACAGATTCTTTTGAAGTCTATTCAAGAAAGAGGAAACACGTCCATAGAGATCACCAGTTCCACTACTGAATCACCTTTGTGACATCCACAAGTATTTGCACTATAAAAGGGGATCCTGCACAGAGAAAGGCCACCAGAATGTTCTTACAAGAGAAAATTAGATTAAAAAATGCCTCTTCTTGTCCATGAAAATACAAGTTGAGAAAAAGGTGTATCTGTACTGAGAGAATAAATTACAATACAGATCTAGTAACTCAAGAACTGTGTTGGGGGGAAAAAAGCACATTAGTACTTTACCAACATGCTTATGACTGTGAGTTAAAAGGTTTAATCACATCATTCACTACCCATGGTTTTACAATCAGTGTAGCAGAATGAAAACAGTCCTCAAGACATAGTTCCACAAATTTATGATTATATGATATAACCCTGATGAGAGCAGACACTAAGCTCAGTGTCTTCCAGCAACAGATCTAATGATTGAAAGAAAACCAGCAGATGAAATCAGCTTGAAACTGCTTTTTGAAGCAAAACTGAAGACTGAAACACCACAGAGCTAAAGACAATTTTCTTTAGCACCAATTGTAGTTTGTTGCTGTTATTGAAGAAATCAAACGCAGTTTTTAGTGTAACATTGTTAAAATGGGAAATGTAACAATTTATAATCCAAAGTTTTGAGGCATGTATAGCAATGTTTTGAAGATCAGTAAGAAATAGCCTTGGTGAGTGGAAATGAGGTTTCAAATTAGAATTTCTTAAATGAAAATTTGCTATGTGCATCAGCTATCTGCAAGAGCTGTCTGCAGCTGTTCCACTACTTAAGCTGAAACATTGCTAACAGACGTTTTAGCATTTTCACTTATCTAAGTTCCTTACAATTCAAAATCATAAAATCCACTACGGTACGCATTTTTATTAATTATGTCAATTGTTTGTCATTAAAGTAGGAGAGCCATCTGATGTGCCACAGGCTTAAGAACAGAAGGTACCTAGTGATTTGGGGTTTTTTGGATCACAGATTTATATTTTTAATAAAAAAGGAATTAATGTCAAAATGAAAAATGGGATAAAGAGAGAGAAAAAGGAATCCCACAAGGACAGGATGTCCTGTACTGTCCAATTTTTATTCTGTACAGAGCACAATGAGAACAGAGCTAATTAACACAGTAACCTACACAAAACCTCTTTGCTTTACACTAGTCTAAGTTGAAAGCAGGTCAACAACAGAAGAACTCCAGGGAGGAGGACAAAAACAAATACAAAAATTCATCCACATAGAATTTATGATCCAAGAAAAATGTTTGTGTTACAACATACCTCTTTTGAACATGGCCAGTCCCTAAGCACCAGTATTGCAAGAAGCTAGTAAAATTCCAACTCGGGAACAATTTCACAAGCCTGCAGCTTACAAGAAGCCTACTGTCCAGATTTTCACTACTTCTAGGAGTAAATTAATACTATCTAATGCATACAGATTTGGGAGCACTATGAAACATCTCTAAGCAACAACTGAAGAGGTATTCACCATCTTCACAGCTACTAACAAACTGTAATTTAATCCAACTGTTACTTACTATGTTTGTGTCAAGATTACATCAAAAAATCACTTTTGCTAATACTGTGCCTACCAACTTTCACTTTACATTAAGCCTGACTGATAACAGGACTTTTGCTGATAAAACCATATCTACCTATAAAGGTTTTTGTCTTAATAGGTACATTGGTGAGAAAGGTGAAAAATCCCTTCCCCCACCACTCATCTTGGCATGCTGACAAAGTTTTCAAGTTATGGGTCATGCCTCTTTTAAAAAAGTAAGTGGAGGTCTATTGAATCCTGTGTCAGTAATGAACAGCATATAACAAATCACAAACACATGGTACTTCACACCTACACAGCAAGGGTTTTAAACTTTAACCTGAATCACCTGTCACCATATACAAATTTCCATACCTTTGTCTCACGACCCATCATATATTCAAAGAGCACTTTCCTCAAGTATTCAAACTCGGTAGGCTCCTCAAACAGGGAAACATCAGGATGGTGAAGGTTTCCATCTGTGTAAACAAAAATAAGAGAATATTTATACTGCGAGTCACTCATACGAATCCAAGTTTCACTAATGGCATGAAACCAAACAAGAACAAATGCTGGATTCTGCACCTGGGATGGAGTAACTGCAGCCCTGCAGAAAGGCATTTGTGGGTGCTGGTGAAACAGGAGTCAACCGTGTGTGTGCCCTTGGCAGCCAAGAGGGCNAAAAGGCATTTGTGGGTGCTGGCTGGCAGGAGGTGAAACAGGAGTCAACAGTGTGTGTGCCCTTGGCAGCCAAGAGGGCAAACCTCATCCTGGAGTGCATCAAACACAGCATCATCAATCAGTCAGTCGAAAGAGGTGATTATCCCACCCTATTTAGCACTGGTGCAGCCTCACCTTGAGTACTCTGTGCAGTTCTGGGCCCCACCATTCAAAGAGGATGCTAAGGTATGTGAGCACATCCAGAGGAGGGCACCCCTGCTACCGGATAAGGTGCTGGCAGGCATGTCCTCTGAGAAGCAGCTGAGGAATCTGGGTTTGTCTAATTTGGAGAGATGGAGGCTGAGGGGCAACCTCAATGCTCTCTACAGTTTCCTGAGGAGAAGCTGAGAGGCAGGTGCTATTCTTTTCTCCTGGTACCCAGTGCCAGGACACATGGAAAACAGTTGAAATCTGCATCCACCACGGGGAGTTCAGACTTGACATGAGGAAATATTTTTTTACTGAGAGGATGTCACACCCTGGAGCAGACCGCCTGGAGAGGTGGTTGATGCATCCTGTTTGTCAGTGTTGAAGAGGTATTTGGACAATGCCCTTAAAGCCATGTTGTAACTTTTGGTCAGCCCTGAAGTGGTCAGGCAGTTGGACTACAAAATTGATGTTGGTACCTTCCAGCTGAAGTATGCTATGTTGTGCTTCTTTCTACCTGCTTCTTTCCCTACCAGAGTATGCTGAGGAAATCTTTGATGACATTTCTTCTCAGCTGTGCACCAGCAGAAGGCACTGAATACACATAACCATGTCACATCCTTGGCTCTGTCACCTTGTGAGGGGGTGAGAGATGTAGATCATCCTCAGATAATGTGATCATTTGCACAGATTTGCAAAAAGCAAGCGTGACGCAGTTTTTGAAAGTCTTCTGAGTTCATCCAGCTGTGGTAGGTCTGCATAGGATGGCAAAACCCCACACCTCTGACATGAGTGAGGCTCAGTGCTTGAGCCTTCAGTCTCATGCAGGACCTACTCCTCAACTAAACAGCTGCAAATGTTTTGGAGGTGAGCAATACCTGTTAATTTCCCTGTGGATTTTTCTATCTCATGCTAAAACAAAGGAGCCTGAGAGGAACAGTACACGACCAGACAGAAGGTCCATCTGGCCCAGTGTTCTGTCTTCAAAGTGTCCAACCACCAGTATCTAAAGGAGAGCACATGAGCAGTGCATGTCTACTTCTGGCAGGGTCCTGGGCTGCTCACAGGCCTCAGTGGCTGGGACTGGCCTTTCCCCACCCACACCATGTCCTGCCAAGGGCCCAGGGAACATATCCCAGCTCAGCCTGGGGCCTTCACTCCCTATCTGAGCCCTGCTGAAGGTGTGCCCATCTCTGCCCCTGTCTCCTGGATGGTCCTGGGTCCTGCACAGCAGAGAACTTAAGAATTCTGACACAGAGCTCTTGTAACTGGATGACATAAAAAACCAAACATCAAACAAAACATTGTGCAATTGGCTCATCTGAAATCACACACCAATTCTATTAAAATAGACAACACAAAACAAGGATGTCATAAATATATTATATGAGTGTTTTAAAGAGACTGACATTATAATAAATTTTCTGGACCAAAGTGTATCTTTCAAAAAACCTATTTGTGATGAAAACCGTGTACTTACCTCTATATGGTGTTCCAACTGGTGTGACATACATATTTTTCTCATAATGTTTCAGCCGGTCTTCCAGTACATGAATCTAAATAGAGAACAGTTAAAATGATAAACAGTGTTCACAAGCAGCTAAAATAAGCATAACTCAAACAGTTTCCAGCTAAATGTCATCTCCTATAAAAGCAAAATACATTTGCTTTTTAAGGAAACAAAACATTAAAAACTGTCTTATTAAAAACTGTCCCAATATCGTACGTATATACACATATAAAAATATCTATAGCAGATGTTATGTATATATTATAAATTTATGTTTCTATTTTATATATAAGCATACATAAAAAAGCACACAACATAAATTGTACTTAAACATCAAAAATATTCTAGTTTTGAAAAAAAATCCAAAATTTCATGAAGTGCACTGTTCCCTTTTTAATAGTGCAATTGCTTTGCTAACCAGTATCACAAGCATGTGGTATTTTTTCACAGAGTATAGAGGAGTACTTTGAAAAGTACAAAGATCTTCTGACACAAAGTACGAGTGAAAGCTATTTTTTTGTCTATGGTTTTCATAGTACCTTTTGTGGAGATGTGCCACATCATCACCTGAAGAGAACAAACGTTTTAATGCTGCAAACACAGAGTATCAAACAAGAATACTTTTTACTTGTTCAACATCACCCTTACCTGCTCTTTCAATTCCTGCTCCTTCAGTTTTGAATCATTGACTAGTGTTGTCTTCTGTGCAAGCTGTGCCTGAAAAAACAGTCACATATGGAAGTCATCAAGAAACTGCAGAAAACACATCATGGGTATCTTTGCAATAAACCTATTTCTCCTTTTAACACACACAAACTTTTAAGCAGTATTTCAGCTTTAAAACTGCTTCACAAGAGAACTATTAGAAAACAAAATCAATAACATGTAAGACTTACCTTTAGTTCTGTTATTGTAACCTGTAAGAACAACAATAAAAATTTAGATTAAAATTTATTAAAAATACTGAGTATATCAAGCACTGGAGAAAGAAATATCAATCATCTAGTTCTGATACAGTGTGTTAATTGAGGAAGACAAAGACTGAAATCACCAAATAATAGTAACTAGTCTCATAAATAGTTTAACTTGTTTGTATTGACAGTACATAAAGCTTATATTTAAACTATCTCATTTGATTCTGTAAGAAAATTATAAATATATCTTCAAGAACCTGGAGCTTCCAAATCATTATAAAATGCCTACTGGAGATGAATAATAACTGAATGAGTGTGAAACATATCACAGGATACCCTAACTACTATTAATACTATTCATAATATTTTTTTTCCTTAATTCTTCAAGTCACATTTGGAAATGTGAACATTTACCTGAAAATAGCTTCAGTTACGAGCTTCATGAGCTCTACATCTTGCAAAGATGTTTATGAAGTACAGAAAAAATCCTAAACTGAAATTTCTATCTTTCAATGTTCCAACTCTAAGGAAAATAATGCTTTAGTAGTCATGGGTATAACCCAAGGTTGTAAAAGCATTTCAACATCAAATCATGTATGTGTGAATTTTCTTTTAAGGTAACCTAAATTTTAACACAGAAACGGTACGTATTCACAGAACCACAGAATATTCTGAGTTGGAAGGGACTCACAAAGATTAGAGTCCAACTCTTAAAGTGAATGGCCCATACAGGGATCAAACACATGACTGCCATTATTAGCACCATGCTCTAACCAGCTGAGCTGATCTCAGGATCAATGCTGCTTTTTTCTTCCCAAGCCTCTGGAAGTTTGCCATGAGATCTCCATGCAACCTCTCTTCTCCAGATGCAACAGCCCCAGCTTTGTTAGCCTGTCCTCACAGGGAAGGTGCTCCAGTCCTCTTACAAACTTCATGGCCCTCCTCTGGACTTGCTCCAACAGTTCCATGTCTTCCTTATGCTGGGGACACCAGAACTGTATGCAGCACTCCAGCTGGGATGTGACATGAGCACAGCAGAGGGGCAGAATCACCTGCTATTACCAGCTGGCTGTGCTCCTTGTGATGCAGCCCAGGATTCGACTGGATTTCTGGGCTGTGAGCACACACTGCCAGCTCATGTTGAGTTTTTCATCACCTGTCACCCACAAGACTTTCTCTGCAGGGCTGCTCTCAGTCACTTCTCCACCCAACCCATAAGTGTGTCTGGGATTGCCCCATCCCAGGTGAAGGACCTTGCACTTTGCTTTGTTGAACTTTATGAGGTTTGCATCAGCCCACTTCTCAAGAGGGACCTGTTGAGGTCCCTCTACGGTATTGTGCCATCCCTCCATCACCTTGACTGCACCACCACAGAGCTTGGTGTTGTCAACAGATTTGCTGAGGGTGCACTCAGCACTGACAGGTTCCACTGTCCGTGTCACTGACAAAGCTGCCAAACAGTATTGGCCCCAGTACTGACCCCTGCAGTGCATCAAACACAGCATCATCAGTCAGTCAAAAGAGGTGATTATCCTACTCTATTTAGCACTACTGCAGCCTTGCCATGTCATATGGTCTCCATGTGGACAATGAACTGTTGACCAAAACTCTGTGTGTGGCCATCCAGCCAGTTCTTTCTCCACTGAGTGATCCATCCATCAAATCCCTGTCTCTCCAATCTGGAGACAAGGATGTCATGCAGGAGTGTCAAACACTTTGCATTAGGTCCAGGTAGACAATGTCGGTTCCTCTGTCCCTGTCCACCAATGCTGGAGCTCAATCATAGAAGGTCATCAAATTTGTCAGACATGATTTCCCCTTTGTAAGGCCATTTTGGCTATTACCAATCACCTCTATTTCTGTTTGGTTTTTTTTCTTATATGCCTTAGCATAGTTTCTAGGAGAATCTGCTCCATGACCTTGCCTGGCACAGAGGTGAGACTGATTGGTCTGTAGTTTCCCGAGTGTTCCACTTTACCCTTTTTAAAAATGGGAATTATATTTCCCATTTTTCAGTCATCAGGGATTTCACCTGAGTGCCATGACTTTTCAAAAATGATGGATGGTGGCTCAGCAACTTTGTCTCCAGCTCCCTCAGGACCTGCGGATGAACTTCCCTGGGTCCCGGGGACTTGTGCACATTCAGGTTCCTTAGATGAACCTGATCCTCTCCTACAGTGGGCTCAGGGTCTTCATTCTCCCAGTCCCTCCATTTGCCTTTCTCAACTTGGGTGGTGTGGCTGGAGCACTTGCTGTTGAAGACTGAGGCATAGAAGTCATTGAGAAGCCCAGCATTCCCTTTGTCCAGGGTAGTCAGGTGTCCCATTTCCTTCCAGAAAGGGCCCACACTATCCCTGGTCTTTCTTTTGCTTGCAACACATCTATAGAAGCCCTTCCTATTCCCCTTAATATCCCTGGCCAGAGACAATTCTAAGTGGCCTTTGGCTTCCCTAACTTTGTCCCCAGCTTCCTGCACAATTTCCCTGTATTCCTCTCAGGCCACCTGTCCTCGTTTCTGCTTCCTGAAAGCTTTTTTTTGCTCTCAGTTTGCTCAACAGCTCCCTATTCATTCATAGAGGCCTCCTGGCATTTTTGCCCAATTTCCTCCTTGCTGGGATGAATTGCTTCTGAGCTGAATACATGGATACATGAAATACAATTGCCAGTATATAAATTTGATACAACTTTCACGTCGTATCAGTAATCCTGAAGATGCATGTGTAATACAGTACTAAAGGACTGCCTGTATTTATAGCAGACTGCTATAACAAACTAAGTACTGAAACAGTTAACAAAGAAGTCCTAAAGATAAAGTACTCTTCAGCCTTTTCATAATCATGTTTTAGGGGTTAAGGATCTCTAGATAATAAGATTATCTAAGACCATCAGCAGGTGGACAAGGGTTAATTAGGAATACAAGGCAGTCTTACACAAATATTTCTGCTTTTCTTATTACAAAAACAACACACACCATGGAATAGTTAATAGAAGTAATATAAAGAGTTTTGTAAGCAAGTGAAAGGCAGAAGGGACAAACATTAGGACAGTGAGGTAATTTGTACTTTAAGTTTCTAACGTCAAATATATAAATTTACTCTCCCCAAGGTTGCCTGTTGTCAAAATGAACAAACCAAAAGTAAGGTCAATATGAATTCTCATCAATGACTCAACAACTCATACACTTTTCCTCTCCTCAGTGTAATAACAGCTAGTAGTATTTTCACTAAAGAATTCCTCAGATTAAAATGTAGTCTCAGAAAGACAAAAACATAAAGTTGGTCTTCTTTCAATGAAGACCTCTCTGTCAGTAATTGATATAGTCACTACTTCAGACACCTCTGAAATGAGAATTTAAAAAAAAATCATACTAAAAATGACTTAATGTGATTTTCTTTCCTTCTGAAGGGTTTCCAGTAAAATCAACATAAACACATGTACGGAGCCAAAAAACCCAGCTTAATAATAACAGCAGAACTGGACTTTTTAACATATCAGTAAAAAAGATAGTATCACATATTACAGATTCTAAAGAGATTCACTTTGCATGTGAAAGTGAAGGCCAGACATATAAATAAAATTCAATTAGGAATAAACTACAGAATTTCATGTGGACCAAGAATTTAACGCCTAAAGAAATAAAAACAAATGTCAGTGCCAGCTCACTTTTTCACTGTTGCAGTGTTCCTCTTCTGCAATCCTTTGTTTGTATTCTTTCTGCAAGTCTTCCAGCTGTGCTTGCAACTCATGAACTTTTGCAGTCATCTCTTCTTCACGAGACTTCAAAATACAGGGAAAAAATTACTTGTACAATTCATCATTTAACCACTCAAAACCTTAACTATGGTAGACATAAAGCAATCAACAAACATTATGCTATACACAGAAAGGATATGTTTGAAATTTATATAAAAGCTAGTTACACAAGAGGACTACAGAATAGACGCAGAAAAAAAATAGGTGCTTAATAAGATTTGGTAGGTGTCAAACAATAAAGATTACACAGTCAGGATTACAGTTACTTTTAAAAAAATTACAGAATATATTTATTCCTCGAGTATAATCCAGTAAGTGCCTGAAGGTCACAACCTTAATGGAAGGAGCAGATGATAATACAGAATTACTTCCTAAACTATGCAAGTGACAAGGCCTTAAATCATTTCCTTAATCACTGTTACTAAAGCAGTTTTAAGCACATTTTCAGAAACAATGACCAATGATTTCCTGTTCACAAGGGTTTGGAGGGCACCATGCCATGTGGAGGAAAGAGGCAGGAATGGTAGGGAGGAAGTTAACCTTTCCTGTATAGGTGAAAAATACAATTACCTAAATCCTAAGAAGTTAATCCATCTATATGGCACTTTGCAAAAACCAGTATTTTTTAAAACAGTGTCCCCTATGGCTTTTTTCTGAGATAATATGCTAGGGACTTTATAAACCTCCAATTCCTAATGCATGTCTCTGTCGCAGTAACGACACAAAAGCAAGAGCCAGAGACACCTGTTACCAGGATCAGAGAGCAGGAAGGAAGGGGGGCCAGACCCGCCTTCTTTATTTTTTATATCCATTTGGAAATCACTATTCATTGGAGGAAATCAGTTCTTCCTCCCTCAATTACAGTGGTCAAAGGAAATGTCCATCAAAGTTCTGTGTCCATGAGAAAGGAATGTGAATGATAAGACACAGTTACAATAACATGGCCATGTTTACAGAGAAAACTGTGAGAAACTAGCTACAAAAAATGACAACATCCAGAACGGCAAAAATCAAGGCAACATGTCTCCACTGCTGAACAAAACTAAAACTCTAGTTTCACTCATGCTAACCACACAGGGCAATCAGCTGATGGCTCTGCTAACAACAGTAGTACTTCAAATCAAATTAGTACAATTAATTGACTGATAACAAGTACAGAACTGCTGATGGAAATTTTGTTCCGTTCAAAAATCTCAGGAGTACAAATTATAATGATACAGAATATTCTCTGGAAAAGTCAGTGTAGAACTATAAAGCTGATCTAGGCTTAACAGACTTACAGTATGCCATTACTAAAAAAGGAATTCTTTTCCTGTAAGGCCAATTTTTAATGTGATCCTTGAACATGACTTAAGAATAAAACACCCTCCTCATGCAGCCCCTCAGCCCAAAACGCATCACCAAAAAGAAATGAAGCAAATCTGTCCCCAAAAGCTGGTGAATGAAAAGTCACAGTATCCAAGCAATTTTTACAGTGTAAAAGTTTTAAGAATATCCATCTTCAAGGAAAATCTTGCTCAAATAGTATGACATCCAAATAGCGTTTGCTTCCATTCATTCACACGATTTTTCTATGCCCTCAGAAGTACATCAATAATTAATCATTTCTAAGATTTTTTTAGGGTTTTTTTAGCAGGTGGTTATAGTGCCCTAGTTAAAAATCCTCAATATCTGGCATATTCAGGGATGGTGGTGGTTGTTGTTTTGGCTTTTGTGGATTTTTTGATGCTTTTGTCCACCAAGAATCTAAAATCTTACAATTTCTACGCTACTGTTTAATTAAATAAATTGCAATTGAACACACATCATTCTTAGTTATAAAAGGTGGTTGAAAGACTGAAGAGAAATTCAACTCAAAATGATGAATGACACTTTTGTAAAAGGTACATACCTTTGATCAATTACTTGGATAAACCCCTGAAGAGAGACTATTATTCAAAAATTGAAATTATTAGAGATCAAGTAGGGTTCCAACATGCTACTGGTCTGTATTTACAGGGAGAATTTATTGTTCTATACAGCACCTGGCACACTCTAAAAATAAACTACATGCTATTTGGATTTAATTACAGTAAAAGACAAAACGTTCAAAAAAGTTGTAATTTCCCAAATTTTAACCAGAAAGTCTATCCTGTACTCACATAGAAGGCATTACAATAAATGAAAAGGTATATACCTGAAGTTAGGTATTTTATTTTTAGCTCACAGATAGGCTTAAACATGCTAGCTAGAAAACAACATTCAGTTTTTCTCTAATTATATACTTCAGTGAAGAAAAAATACTTAGCCCCCAAATTAGAGGTGATGCTGATTTAAAAATCCTTTAATTAGGGAGACTTTCATGAAATCTTATGTGATAAAAGTTTTCATGAAAGAAAACACCACATAAAGCAAAAATGGACCACTGCACAAGTAAATCATAGGAAGTTTAACAGAATGAATGATTCCTGCTTATTGTCAAGGATAAACACTCAAATCAAGTTAGACTAATTTTTAGCATCAATCATGTTTAAAATGCAACAAAGAGCTACAAAGTTATATGAGCAAGAGTCATTATTGCAATTGGGTATATTTTTGCTTCGTATTCTGACTATTTGAGGCAGAGACAAACTTCTCTGCATAAATGTCTTGATGCAAAATTTCTCAAACCTATCATGAGCCAAGTCAGTTACCAGTGGGGTAGTGACTGGTAACCTAAGGCTAAATCTGCTGATGCATATCTTCCTATTTCCATCAGAGATCACAGTGAATATGACCTATTCAATTTAACATAAATATTTCTCTTTTTTGAGAATGTTTTTTGAGATGTTTGTAATACATTTTTCAGGAAAAAAGGAAAAAACCTCTCTGAACATTTTTTTCCATTCCCTAAAATAACAGAAACAAAACACTCACACATATACCTATAAAAGAAACATGTGTTCTGTAATTTAAAATATCAAATTACAGTTTATCACAATTCCAGGTAACTGTCATTGCCATCACCAGTGAGATGCAAAAAATGTCAGTGTCCATGTCCTCCAATGGCACAGAAGTCAAATTAGCCTACACCTTCAAGATCATACAATGACAACAGCATGCATGTTTCTGACATTAAGGATGGACTGAAAGTAGCAGAAAACAAAGAGGAATTACACCTGCATGGCTTCAAATCACCTACCTGTCTGGGCCTATAAAGTAAGGACCTGAATGGTAACACAGTGTACACTGAGGTAAGAGAAATTTAAATCCTCCAGAAATTCAGAATTTAGACCTATGTTACAAAAAAAAAAACAAAACCAAACCAAAAACCCACATAAAGAAACAAACAAAAAACCCAAACCAAACAAAAACAAACCCAACCAAACAAACAAAAACAAAACAAACAAAAAACCCCCAAACAAACCAAAACAAAAAAACCCCACACAAGCAAATACCAAAAACACAACCTTGATTTTTTTTTTATATCATGCAATTTTTCTTAATTAGGAAACCAAAGAAAGGAACTCTAAATGTAAAACCCTGGTAAAGCTATTCAACCTGCTAGAAGCTCAAAAATCACAGTGGAACACACCAGTCTGCTTACATGTTTGGAATTTTCAGTATGAAACAATGATGTTCAGTACGTAGATCTTTGAACTGGTAACTGAGCATAAACAAACATAAGTTCACTTACATTTATTACTGCTGGCTCTATTCATGGGACAGTCTCTTTTATTACATTATTTGTGCAAACAGGACTAAAGTTAACAAAGTTAAAGCCTGCACACCAATATGATGTATAGTCTAGCACTGAAAACCATTTAATCTTTTGGAGCCATACATGTGGGACTGGGACAATTTACTTGGCTAAAACAGAAGGCATCCTTGGATGGCATCCTTAAACTGGAATTGGCTCTTAATTTCTGGCTGAAATGCTACCAGAGCACAATCATGTCTATCCGCAAATATCATGCAGAAAAACTTATCATTACAAGCTAAGAAAGAAACCTTTACTCACATAACTATGTAAACAGACTGCACCCTCCACAGAACAGAACCCTACTTCAAGGGCTATGGGACCAATCTCAGCAGGGCATCAGAGAAAGGAGACAGAGAGTAAGACTGCCCCATAACCACTGTATTTCAACCCTTACAAAAAAAAATACACCATCATCACAGCTGTAGTAAAAGCTTAAATGTCACCCAGCTTTCTCATTCCAATCTGGCACACAAACTGCTCAAGGACATAAGGATTTAACCATATAATTTCTATTGAATGATCAGAGTTAGGGCTTAACTTCTCATGTTCTTTCATGCCCATAAACCACAGAAACAAACATTTTAATTGTAAGCTGGGTCACCAGACGTATGAAGTGTAACTCAAGCAGTAAGATATTTACTAGAAAGAATTACAGTTTTTCTGTCTAGCTGTGCAATCAACAAAGAGTTATTGTGAAAGTTATGTAGTCATATCACTTTTCAAAAAGATACCTCAAGGATTTCTTCATATTTTTTCACAGTTCTTTTTAGATCATCATCTTTTTCAACAATTTTTTTATGCAACTGTGTTGTCTCTATGTGATGATTTTCTATCAATTCATTTTCTACCTCCTGGGCTTTACCTATAAAAAAAAGTTAGGCAATATTAAAAAAAGCAAGTTTACTTTTTTAAAATTATGTCACAACAGTATTCAAAAATGTTCAAAGGCAACTGTAAAAAGCAGCTATAAGGAAAACTTGCCAGGAAAATTCATTTTTCTCTGCTGTTAGTTACTATTACATCCCTTGGTCCTAACACCTATGCAATTTGCTGTCTGCAGTTTGGTACCTGAAGCAATTTTTTCTACTTGGTGCTGGAACTTCTCTCTACAAGACGACAACTAATATTTATCAACTAATTCTATGTCCTATTCTGTCTAGAGATGTGATTGAAACTTGCAAATCTTCAGAAACTCCTCACCTGTAGGTGTACTTCCAGCAACTGTGGAACCAAAACACACCTTTTTCTCACTCCTCTAATCTCCAATTTACACAATGGTGGCAAAAGACAGACAGAGAACCCAAAATATGCTGTACTCCAGTTATAACCACATGGTATTACAATCACACAACAGATCCAGTTGCTACCTGTGTGTGGTTAATGAATGAAGTCTGCAAGATGCAGCTAAGAAAATGCAATTCTGATTCTCAGATTGATCTAAGTTTCTCTAAAAGGCATTCTCCAGTGTCACATATTGAACAATGGAATGTTAAAGCTTGTACTACTGAAGACAAAGAAGCACTGCAATGGAAAATTACCAATGCACTCTCACCTTCCAAATCTACTTTCAATTTCTTTTCTTTTACACATACGACAGAAAGATAAGTACCTATGGCTATCATGGGTAACTCCTGCCATGGCAGATGTAAACAGAGTGCTAGCTCAAAGATCCACTCCGCAGAACAGCAACATATGCATTTTCCTAATTGTACTACAACTAATATTTATGTTATTTCCTGACCAAGAGAAGTTCTTCCCCTCAGTTCTCTAGACATTCATAAAATACATGTTGTGTTTATCACAGCTCCAGGTAAAATCCCTTCCCCAAAACAATAATAACTGAAGATTTGGTTTTCTGACTATTTTACTGATTAGTTACATGAGTATTTCACTTACTGATTGTCTCTTTTACTGTTGTTTCCAATTCTCTCTCTTTTTGAGCCAGCTGAGTATTGAACTCTCTTATTAACTTCTTTAAGGTGGAGTTGTGCTTTAACTCAATGTCTTCTTGTTCACATCTGTACAAAAATGTCAAAAACATACAGTGAAGAAATAAAATGCTTAAAGAGTGTGCAAAAACAGTTTAGCAAGGCAAGAGATGTGGGAATTTCTCCTAAACTATTTTAAAATGGGATGGTTTTGAATTATATGAATTCTGTGAGATTCAGGGAGGCTTTTTGTTCCTCTGTTTAATTCACCTGGTAGCTGTAGGTGTTTCATTTAAAAACAACCCAGAACTGAACCCTTTCAAAAGATATGGAGTTTTTGCTGAGAAAGCTGAAGAACTGGAAGAAAAGAATGTGCCATGAAAAGCAGAATTTTTAGGGAATTCACAGCTTGGGAAACTATTAAGAGTGCTGACCAGTACACCGTATTTTGTGCAGTACATATGAACAATTATTGATATCCTCTGTATGTGAAGCTTTCAGTACTCAGTTTTTAAAAACTTTATTTCCTGTTTGAGAAAAATTTTATGCTTTGGCAATGCTGAAAACGACCATCACTGAAAGAGATCAGAAGCAGTATTACTCTGCCAAAAGACAAATCTCCTTTCTTTCTGTTTCTCTAAGACAATTTAGAAAAATGACAGAAAAATACCAGTCATTATTTCCTTGTTACAAACTGAGCTTTGGAGAAGTGTTCTTGAGGTTTTAATGGCTAGAGATAAAATACAGAAATGGTAACACAAACAGGAACAAAGAATTTACCTGATTTTCTGCTCCATTTCTTCTAAGGACTCCTTCTTTACTATGTCAAGCTCTTGCTGATGTTCCTTTCGCAGAGTCCGTATGTCTCTTTGAAGATTATTCACCTCTTTGCGTAGTTTCTGTTTTTCCCTTTCAGTCTCTTCCAGTTTAGCCTGTAAGTCCTTCTGTTGGTTCTGCATATCACCTAGTAACTTCTGCAGCTCCAAAACAGACCTACCCTTTTCTCCAGCATTTTCCTCAGAAGCTTTCAGATTGTCATTTCTTTCATCCAACTGTTGCTGTAAAGATTTTAGCTTTTCTTCATACCTTAAACTTGTATCTTCCATCTCAATCTTATGTGCTTCATTGTTCTTCACTAGATTATTTTCTAACTCTTTTATCTTCTCTTCTAAAGACTGACTGACTGCCTCCTTTTCCTGTATTTTTTTCTGGAAATCTCCAATTATATTTTCCATATCAAGATATTTTTGTTCTTTGACTTTCAATTCTTCCCTACTGCTTGCCAAAACACCACCACAACAAGAATGCTCATCCGCTAACAGTGCGTATTTTTTGGTTTGCTCCTCAAGTTCTTTACTGAGGCTTTTGGTCCTAACCTGCTCTTCCTGATGGCTCTTCTCTACACATTCAAGTTTTTTAAGGAGTTCTTTCTGTTTGTTTTGCAGTTCTAGATGAGAGTCATTACTCTCTTGTTGTTCCTTCTCATACTTCCGTAATAATTCATCTTTTTCAGCTAAGCCCTTCTGTAACACCTGCATTTTCTCTTTGTATGTCTGGTGGACACTCTCAAGCAAGTTTTTTTTTTCCTGTTCTGCAGCAGCTTTTACACTCTCTACTTTTTCCAGCATTTCCTTCTCTAATTCTGTGGAATCTCTTGTTGACTTAATTTTTTCTTCTAAGGTCTCAATTTTGGCTTCTCTCTCCTGCACTTTCTGCTTCAACTCTCTTAACTGATCCTCTCTATCTTGTTTAAATTGCTGTTCCCTTTCTTCCATCTGAGACAGTAACTGCTTTCTAATAGAACCTATTTTTTGCTCCGCCTTCTTTTTCAGCTCTGCCAGCTTAGTGCTGTTCTCTGAGTTCAGTCTCTCTTCTAATTCTTTCAGTTCTTCTTCTTTGCTTTTAAGTATCACTGACTTCATTTGATCAAATTCCTTCTCCTTTGCTTCAAAATCAGCTTTCAGTGAACCTATCTGCTTCTCAAGATTAAGCACTTTTTCTTCAGCCTTCTTAAATCTATTGTCCTTTTCTAAAGCCACCTTCTCTGCCTGATGGAGTTGCCAAGCTATCTCTTTTTGCTCTGAGTCTTTTTGTTCATTACACTTTTTAAGTTCCTCATATTCTAAAGTTTTCTGAGCAATGTGTTTTTCTAGTTCAGCAATTTTTGCTGCTTGTTTTTTTAACTTTGAGGTTAACTGACTTTCTTCCTTTTCCCTGTTTTGCTTTTGTTCCAATTCACTTTTTAAACTATCGAGATTCTTGCTTTGTTTAGCCAGCTGTTCCTTCAGTTTATTCAGCTCTTCATCTTTTTTACTGGCTTCAATATTGCTTAACTCAAGTTTGCTCTGCAAATCTTTGATAGTATCATGATTTTGTGTAAACCTGGTTTGTGCTTTCATCTTCCACTCCGACAGCTGGGCTGTGCAATGATCTACCTGATTAAGAGCTGATGCTTTTTCTTGACTCAGCATCTCAACTCTGGATGATAACTCTTCTATTTGGTTTAACAACTGCAAACGATCCTCTTGATGTTGCTTGCTTAACAGAGATAGGGCTGCTTCTTTCTCTGTTAAACTTACTGTGCTTTCAAGTCTAACATTAAGGTCATTAACTGTTTTGTTGAGAGCAGAGACTTCAGATTGTTTTTCCTGGAGTTCTTCCCTCATTGACGTGACTGCATTAATATTTTCAGACAATTCTTTCCTCAGCTGTGTTATGCAAGTTTCTTTCTCTGATGCTGCTTGCTGCTGATGCCCTCCCTCTTTTTGTAACTGTTCCTTTTCTGTTACAAGTCCTTCAATGTCAGCTCTCATGGACATAATTAAATTGTCCTTCTCTTGCAGCTCTTGCATTGACTTTTGCAAAGAAGTAGTAGCAGCAGAGTGATGCTCTGTTATTTCTCTAAGTTGAGCTTCTAGTTCAGTTATCTTACTTGTTTTGACTAATATTGCTTCTTTAACTTTTGCAGTTCGGTGCTCACAGTCTGCAATTTTACATGTCACTATGCCAATTTTTTCACTACATTTTTCAATTAATTCATTGCCTTTAGTTTGCAATGAAGCTTCAGCATCCTTCCAAGCATCTAACTGGGCTGTAAGTTCTTCTGACAACCTTTTAAACTCAGTTTCTTTTAGCCGAATTGCCTCTAATTTTTTCTCATAATTTTCATGATCTTTATACTGAGCAGATTGCACAGTCTGGAGTTTCTCTTCAAGAGTTCTCAGCCTATCAGTCAGCTCAGTAATTGTGGCTTTGTCCTTCTCTTCAACTGCTTTTTGTTTACTGAGCTGTTCCTGAAGCCCTGTCTGCTCTTCCAGGGACTGTTTAAGATCACCTTCCAATTTTTTCAACTCTGTTTTCAGGTCACTTTCCTTATCTGATAAATCATGCACCTTAGCCACTGACTGTTTTAACTGTTCTTGCACTTCCTTCAGGCACTCCTCCCTTTTCACTTGTTCTTCCTTCAGTCGGGTTATTTCTGTTCTGGAATCCTCCTTTTCAGCACTGAAGGTGGAAAGCTTCTGTTTCAAGTCTCCAACCTCCTGCTCTTTCTCTTGCAGTTCCATATCATGTTTTTCCTTGAGCTCTTCAATCTGCTGATGAAGTTTCTTTTCCCAGCTTTGGGTAATTTCTTCCAAGTTCCTCCTATGATCCTCAGCAAGACTCTTTAGTTGCTCTTTCTGATTAGATTCCAGTTTTGACACAGCATCATTGATTCCAGATGAGCTGGCATGTGCCATTTCCAAAATTTTAGTATTGAATTCACACTCTTTCTGACTGAACTCCAACTGCTTGTTTTCAAGCTCTTTTTTTAGTTTAGATTCCTGCTCAGCAAGTTTATTTCTGAAAGTTTCCTGCATATCTTTTGATTTCTGTTTCATTTTCTCCACTTTCTTCTCCTGACACTTCAGTTTACTTTCATACTCTCCTTGTAAAGCACTAATTCTCTCCTCTGCAGCTAACAGTTTCTGTTTAAGCTCTTCCACCTGTTTGTCCTGTAACTTCTTCATGTGCTCAATTTCATTTTCCTTCTCTGTTAGATTTCTCTGCGTCTCATCAGCCTTTCTTTGCAGATCCTTCACTTGACATTCATATTGCTGTGTTAGAGAGGTTACTTTTTGTGTATTTTCACTGCTTTGCTCCTCCAGCTTTGCAGACACTTGGACAAGTTCAGCTTCAGATCTTTCTGCAGATTCCTTTAGTTTCTGTTCATGTGCTTTTAACTCCTCCAAATGTCTGTCTTTCTCTTCCAGTGACTGCTTGAGCTTGTTGAGTTCCTCTTTGAGTACCTTCTCAACAGCTTGAATAGACATTTCATGCTCTTTTAACATTGTTTCAATAACTTCATTGTGTTGTTTCCTCTCTTCTTCCAACTTTCCTTCCAATTCTTGCTTTGCTTCACACACTTTACTATTCAATACCGAAAGCTCTAGTTCTAAATCATGACGTATTTTTAGTGCTTCTGATAGCTCAGAAGACAGTGCTTCTAATTCTGTTTGTTTCACGTCAAGTTTTTCCAATGTTTTTTCATTCATCTCTTCTATGTGTGCACAGAACACTGTTTCTTTCTCTTTCAAAATGCTATGTATCTCTTGTTGCTGTTTCTCTCTTATTTTTTCTATTTCAGTTATTTGTTGTTGCTTTAAAATTTCAAGTCTTTCTGTCCAAAGCTTTTCTTGCTGCTGTTTCAGATTCTCCAATTCTTTCTTGTGTTTTTCAACCATATCATTGATTTCCTTACTGTGCTGCTTTTTTTCAGACTCTATGAGAGTACTTAATTCCTCTGACTGCTTTCTGTCATCTTGAGAATACTTTGCAAGGGAACTTTCCAGTTCAAGAATCCTCTGTTAGAATAAAGTTTTAAAAGACTATGAATATTCAGAAGGTAACAATTTGATTAAATTTTTAAAAATTTTATCAGGTTGACATTTCCCTTATTCATTCACTTTAATATGTCACTTACTCTATTATTTTTAGTGAGTATCAAATTTTTTATAAGCCTTTCATTCATCTGATTAGTTCTCACCTTTGCTTCTATTACGGAGAGTCAGTTATTTAATAAAAAATGTTCTATTTCACTACAGTGAAAATAAACACAATAAAAACTTGAAAAGAATGCAACTAATTCCTATAAAATAAATTATGTGGTATTTATGAGAGATATGTTCGCATTTTCTTCTTAAAATAAAGTACCAACATATAGGATGAAAGATACAGGGAATCTACAGTACTATTATGGAGTTTTGTACCTGCCTACTGACTTATCATAATTCAAGGAAATGCTGCTGTAAAGCTTAAATGCTTCTATAGGCAAAACTTCCAAACTAATATCTGAAAGCTATGGAATAATGTACAAACTTGCATTAGCAGATAATACAGTCTTACTCATTACATAAAGCAAAGGACACTTCAAAAATTTAAACAAATCTTTTACTTACTAAATTATCTTTATAAGTGTTTGTAAGGCAGCAGTACCCAGAAATTAAACAGGATGAAATTTAACTCCTCTGTATAACATACATAAAAATTATGTAGATGGGTACAAATTCATATCCCACACCATGCTATAAAGTGAACGTATTTCTATATTTTGCCATCAAGTCTTGTAAAAAACTAGGGGCTACAGAATAGCATGGCAATACATTAAACTTTTGTCACTTTAATCCCACAGGACCCAATCACAACAACTCACCATTTCTAAACTTGTCACAGTTAAACACAAAGGACTACGTGTAAATGTTTACTCTTTTGGAATCTTTACTCACAGTTCTACAAGTCTCTACTTCTTGATGCATCTTCTGAACTTTCTTGTCACACTCAGACTGTATGGCTTTCTTCTGCAGCTCTAATTCTTCTAAGGCTAGGGATTCTTGCTGCTCTTGCTCTCGAAGGGTTTTTAAGCACTCACTCTGATTTTTTTCCTGCATGAAAAAGTACAACTAAAACAATTAACTATAAATATAGTCATCACACCTTCAAGAACATTATGATAGGATATTTTCAAGCCAGTTAATAGGAGTCATACACTAATCACCTTTATTTTCTACACAAATACACAGAGTTTGCATTTCATCTATGAAAACATCATTGTAATAAATCACTTCGATTTTTTTTCTTGGAAACCATTTGTCTTCTACTTCTCTTTGAAAAACAATGCAATCAAGCCTTTCATTTTGGTTTGTTTACTACCATCAACTGAGAATAACATCTTAGAGGAATAAAGGTCTGTTCTCCCTTGATTCCACTGCCAATATATTTTTAAGCTTCTGTTCCTTATAATTAAGGAAATAACCTGAAAAACAGGTAGAAAAATAGGACAAGAAAGGACTGTTGAAGTTCCTCAATCCTAGCCACCATCCATCAGGGAGGGCACAAAAACCAATCTACTATTTGTTACATATCTATATGTATATATATGCGTGTGTGTGTGACATATATCTACTATTTAGGCAAAACTACATTATCTATAATGGATTACAGCTCATTAAAAAGGTGCAAAGAACTCCAACAATTCTTCCCAGTCTTATCTTGAAGAAAATTCTTTTTCTGAGGTCAAACACTATGAATAGATAACTCTGTTCACACAACACAGTCAGACATAACTATACCAACTTTCCAAAAAGCCCCATTTTCTGTATTTCTTTTACTGTAGTTGCTGGGGCTGATTGCCAGTGATCCAGAGGAAGAATTAAAAAAACAAGTCTAAAAAAGAAATTCAAGAAAGGAAATCGTTTCCACAAGATACAGCTGTTACTGAGCACTAATAGTGACAAGTTATCATTATTCGGTCTGGCTCATAGCAGCTGCTCTCTTTTCATGTTGCTGAAGTCTCTGAGCTATTTGACTTTTGGAGAGCCTCCTATCTTTGAGCACAGAAAGACTCTCACTGTGGAACAGTGACAAATCAAGACTTCTAATCCTAAATCATTCTTAGAGAAGTGTCTTTCTATGCATTTTAGATTTACTTACAAGAGCTGCTCTCATCTTCTCCTGGAACACCTTTTCTTGTGCCTGTAATCTCTCATTTAGCTCCAGATCTTTGGTAGCCAGTTCTTTTTTATGGATTTTTTCTAGTTCAGTAACTCGTTCCTCTGAAGACTTCTGTGAATCGAAGTCAGAAAAAACTCATTTCAAAATATTAAGTAACAAAAGGCTTTGTACTTTTTCCTAATAAGAAAAGAAGTGCAACAGAGAGAAGAAACCAGAACTATCTCTTTGCTCCCTTTGAATAAGTAATGATCACTTGGAGTGCTTAATATTAAGCCCTGACAGTTCTTATTTTCAAGCACGAAGTTATCCATCTTCTTTCTTGTGTCTTTCATAGCTGTACTAAAGGAAATACCACATTTCCTAAAGACTCTTCTATGAAGGCAGACTGACTGTTTTCAGTTCAAATGTGATAATACATTTGAAAAGGAACTTTTCTGTAGCTTTCCCAGTATTCTTGTTATTTCATGAGCCAGAAAGTCAAGTGTTGATACCCTACACAGACAGTCACCTACAACCTACAGCCGTGCTTTATTTAAGAATAATGTAAAGCATGTCAGTCACCCCCCTAAAGCATCAGCATATCCTCTAAGAAAAATTAATACCATTACAAATGTCAACACAAGAACTGCAATTTAAAGGTGTTCAAATTTAGAACTCTGCAAGGCTTGTGAAGTACTCCTGTAATTCCTACCTGAATACACCAGATGAAGTAAATGACACAAAGTTTTAACCAGCAAACAATTTGGCAACACGTTCTTAAACGTTTACACATATTCAGCTAGGATAATGACTAAAACCTAAAAGTGATTAAAACCCAAGATCCTGGTGGAGATGCATGAACTTGCTGCCATTAATCTCTTCTTGACACTGTTTAAAGTCTCAAGTGTACTTCTAATAAATAATTGTATTAAATACTGTGAAGCAAAGAGTAATACTGTTTATTTTTACATGCCACTAACAAACTGATTTAAACTGATGAAGAAAAAAAATCTATGAGAAGTTTTCTATTTTGCTTTAAGTAAATCTTTAATCACAGAAAATAATTTTTATATCTTTTACTAAATAGCAAAAGCTTTTTAACAGAGTTCTGCCATACTGATTATTTCACAGCTATAGCTAAATAGTAATTAAGCTTTTACCTTCATAATCTCAACCACCTCTTGTTTCACTCTGGTTAATTCCCGTTGAAGATTTACCCTCTCTTCTTCACTTGCCTTTTCTACTGCTTTAATTTTTTCATCCATTTCTGTCTGCAATTTTTTCCGGGCTTCCTCTGTCTTTTGGGCAATACTTAGAGCCTTCTCAAGCTCTTCAAAAGCTGCCAAGAAAGAAAAGTATATAATTGAAAAAATCTATGTATTTTGATAGCAGAATTTCACAAATAAGAGAGGAATGAACTTAGAAATTCATCAAGAATTCATGTGTTTACTATCTAAAGAGGAAAGAGATGTGAATTTCTTCACAAATAGATGTGAATTTCTTCCAATACATCCTGTAGCTTCTATTTCTTTGCCTAAAATCACTATAAAATACATAAACCATATTAATGAACAAACCATAACTCTCCTCTTCTGCCTACACTGCTGAGTAACTTTGAAGAAGTGGAAAACAAGCTGCACAGACAAAAGGCAATTCACAAGTTGTTCTTCCACTAAACAAGGAGACAGAAACATAAACCAAGAATGAATACTGTGCAAGTCAGTTTTTAGTGAGTCACAAAGAGCTTCTCCTGAATAGAACACTGGTGTATAATACCAGGCCCATTATTTACCTAAGAGTTAATTCCAAACTGTAAAGACTAGAGAATATTTTCTTTAAACTCTGTGTTTCATAGAGTCCAGAGATGGCTTTGCTAATTTCATTATCTCACTATTTAGATTTAATGTTAATGACTACCAGTGCAATTCAGAGACACTAGAAAAATGCTTGAGTGTTAAGAAGACTGCCCTGCACTGATAAGCTTCAAATATACACTGATAAGCTACAAATATAATGTAAAAATAAAAAAAATAGAAAAGTTAAGATCTGCTCCCAGAAAATCTGAATAGCTATAAGTTGTTTCAAAAGAACACTCAAGCTGCACTGTTGAAATTTATTTATTCTTGCATAGGATGCACAAATCCACTGAAACACGTTTTAATTTACAAAACAGAAGCAGTATTTCCACTGCTTCATCTCGTGCTAAGGAGAAGTATTCTAACAGGCTTTATACACTTCATAGATGATAACTTAGATATAAAAAAAGCAAATAAATTCCTGTATTGTGAGCTCAATTATTTCTTCAATACCACTAAAACTCACTACAACTGATGCCAGAATCTAAATAGAATTACACAAGACTACAGTTCAATCATTTTTAGAGAAATCTCTTTTCCTAAATGGATCATGAATGTGGAAAATCCGTGCTGCATTAGAAAAATTCAGTCTCAGAACATTCCACTATATGGATAATACTTTGCATAACAGAATTTTGGCAAAACACCTCTGTAAAATTCAAAATCACAGTGCCAATGTCAAGACAGTAATTTATCAGAGCACAAACCCCTAAAAGTATATTATTCTATTATACCCTGGACTACTTCAATTCTATTTTGGGAGGAAACAGAACAAAATAATTT
This sequence comes from Climacteris rufus, assembly GCA_013398175.1. Lineage (NCBI taxonomy): Eukaryota > Metazoa > Chordata > Aves > Passeriformes > Climacteridae > Climacteris > Climacteris rufus. Next base: position 442,922 of record VZRZ01008246.1, read on the forward strand.
TTGAAGTGTTATTGAGTATGCTAAGCTTTCTTCCACTTAGTTCTATCCCCAGAAGAAAATCATAATAGACACACACATCTCTAGTTTTTTTTGATTCACCTTTAGTTAGTAGGCATTCACAGCAATTCTTGCAATCTTTGTTTTTGAAATTATCTTTAATAACATTCAGCCATGTGTTTGAGAAGTTGGTAATAATTTCCATTCCACATCTTTTGATAATGTTAAAAACGGAAAATTTTAACCACAGTCTGTAATTTTGAGGCAATGCTGCAAATATGTTTACAAGTAACTTAACTTCATAAAACTGCATTCACCCAAATTCTGACCTTTTCCAGATTTTTTTTCTGCTTTCTGAGGAAGCCTTTTTCTGACTACTCACAGCAATAATCATATTTTAAGGCAAAATGGTGCTGTTGTTGACTCTGGCAATACCAAAGCACACCACTGTATCCACTTTTTCACTCCTGGTTCTGCTTAAATACTAAAACCATTATAAAAAAATAAGAGCACTAGAGATTATTTCAAACAGAAAAACAGTCTACAATATAATACAAGCATGCACAAGGGTTATAGCTCCTTATTTTGCACAGTTCTTGCCCCATCAAGGCATTTGCCACCTGCCACCTGCAAACTGCAGGACTCAAGTTCTCCTCCCCTGTCACCCCAGGCACAACTTGATTATTAATACAGCCTGCAGAACTGTGTTTGGACAATGGTACCGACTTCCCTGATGCTTCTCTCAGTCCTAACCAAAGCAGGCCAAGCAAAACTGGTCAAGTCCTTCGGTATTACAGCATCATTGATTTCTTTTCAAAAAACAAAACAAAAAAAAAAACCCCGAACAAACAAAAAGCCCCCAAAACCAAAAAACCCCACTCTATGGACCTTTACAAAGTATAGTTTGAAACTAAATCCTGCAATAGAACATTAGGTTATTTCACTTTTCCATATACATTTTCTGATTCTTGTTCTGAGCATCATGTACTTTATTTGAGAAACCTGTTACTTCTGCAAAAGGTAAGAGAATGCATTTGCCATAGCCCACAAATGTGTCAAAGAGAAGATCCAGGTTCACACTAGGATTGACTGCTGATATGGAATTGCTGAGCAACATGCAGTGTAAAAGCTGCATCACCATTATCACAAGCAGGATGCCAGTACAAAAACTAGACAAAAGCTGATGGTTAAAAAGCTGAGAAGGTATGAAAGCACAAAGAAGCAGCTCTTCACAGAAACACACTCAGCTCTCTGAAAGTTAAATTATATGCATCTCAGGCACTTTTAGCACTTAAGCAAAACAGAATAATTTAATTCAAAGTAGTTAATTCTAGTGTAGGCAGAAACAACCAAGTTTCAAACCAGCAGAGGGCTAAACTGTCATCAAGTAGACAGAATGTGGTCTCTATTATCGTTATTTTTAATCTGTGAGAGACTTTAATTCTACCATGTATAAAAGCCTGAAATAAAGTCCATGGTTTTTTTTAAGTACATCTACTCTGAATGCAGAGACTAAAGGCACTGCATCTGTGTTCCACTACAATCTACAGAACTTTGTTCGGGGAAGGTCTTTCAAGCAAGTATTGGCTGAATGAAGTCTCACAAAGGCACATCGGCAAATCAGAGACAAGCACACAACAGAGTCTCAGGTGAGCCTTGCTAAACTCCATTCACATGACCAAGCCAGCCAAACTGGAAACCTTCCTGTGCAGCAGGTAAATCACCAAAAAATGAGCCTGAGCAGAGTTTAAGGAGTGCAAGGTTGCAAAGCTGATTTTTACAAAACGTGCTGGAGAGCTGACTACTTTAGAAACGCCACTCCAAAGCAGCAATCCCGGTTCCCTCGGCCTTGCCTCCCCCAGGCAGTCCCACCCGTCCGTGAGGCAAAGCCCTGTGGCGTCGTCCTGCCCCGCACCGAACGCCTCCCGTCCTCGCCCACAGCGCCGCGCGGTGCTGAACAGCGTGAGGAAAGTCCTGATCCAGCTGGCAGAGGAGGGATTACACCTTCAAATTCTGAGAGCTGAGAGCAGGCATTGTGTCCAAATTTTGAACAAAAAGATGGAATTAAAATCCTATCGCTGATTTGTGCATCTGTTGCCTTAGGTTTTAACCCTTATATTTTTCAGATTCTGTATTGTCTGGGGGGTATGCTTTATAGCTCATTAGTTACCATTCTCTATAGACATAACAGTGTCTCTCTGGACAAGGGGGCGGGGGGGGAGCGAGCTGAGGGAAATTGCAAAGTTTTAATTGGTGAATTTATGCTGATATGCAAATGGACCAAACCTATAAAAGCGTGGAGAACTCGTGAGTTGTCGTCCATTTCGGGTGATGCCCCTGGGGGGCTCTGTCTGCCCTAAATGTACCTTTGAAGGCCTTTCGAATAAATACCCACCTTTTATTCCCTTACTCCTGACTGGCCTCAGCTTTTGGGCTAGCCTTTTAGGCAACACATCTAAGCAGGATTTTAAATGCACAGCCCAAGACTTTTTTTCATTGAAGAAAAGTGCAAAGCATATGTTAATTAAGCTTGCAAAAGAAATGTTGCCTACAAAGAATAGAATTTCCGTTCTAAAGACTTTGTTTACTGCACAGGTGCTCTAGAAGTCAATAATCCGCATCCTGAGAAGTCATAAAGTACTTATGCTAGGTAATCTCACAAGAAACGAACTTAAGTTTACAAATTTACAAATACTAAAAAGATCTTCACTGAAGTAAAAAAAAAAACGAGTTGCTGTTACTTCAAGTAGAAGTGCCTGAGAAGCACAGAATTAACTTTTTAGAGTCTAGCTCAAGCACCCAATGTGTGATGTAAGAAAACAGAGCCCTTACCCCAGTCCTGTTCATACAAGGCTTGGGAAAGGCACCATGATTCACTTATTGGCATGTGTGGATGCACAAAAACAAGATGCTCTGTGAGATTTCAACATAATGTACCTCTAACTACAAAAAAAAAAGAACTTCAACTGGGGAGACCAAGTTACAGTTTACACAACACAACAAAAAATAAGCATACATATCTTTTCACTATTTCATTACACAAAAACGCATTCACATTAACTCAAACATTGGAGCAATTCACTGAAGTCCTGATTTACAAAGAAAAATGCCAGACACATAACAACAGGCAAAATGATGTGGAAAACTACTACTTTTAGTCTCCAATACAGCACTAGTAAACTAAATTTAAAGTGTATTATGCTTATCCTTATTTTGCTATCACATAAATTAAATTAACATTTCTACTTCATTCCATGAAATAAATTCTTCACTAAACCATGATATAGAAAAAGATGCCTAGAATTTAACGGTCTGGATGCAATTCTGTGCCATGTGCTCTAGATGACCCTAGCTGAGCAGGAAGGTAGGACCAGATGACACACTGTGGTCCCTTCCTATCTTACCCATTCTGTGATTCTGTAAAAGTCACCTCACATTAACTATCCAAAAACCAGAACTTCAAATGTTGACCTCAAATATACAAAATTGCCCAATTCATAAAACCATTACAACTCAAAGGTTGTGACCTAAGAGCAATTTCAGGCTTTCCCACTATGCAAGGTGGTTTTCTCAAATAATTTAATTCAACTGTATTTAACCACATTACCATTGTAGATCACAACATTTTTGGAATGCATAAAGCCAAGGATGCAATAGAAAAACCCAATAAAGATCACCTTACAATTCTGTCTGTCTTAGAAGCAGTGTTAACTAATTTTCCAAGGTTTCCAACACTTAGATATTCATGCTTAAACAGAGTATAATAAATTAATGCACTCAAAGGTAAAGTTGATACTTAGGCACTGTAAAAACTACCGAAGTACTTAAATTTTTTCTTTAAAAAAGAGCACATTTGTTGCCTTGCTCTTTGCAGCTGAAAATAACTCTCCCATGGTAGCTAGTTTTCAAGGTTATTGTTCTGTAAACATAGCCATGTTATTGTAACTCTATCTTATCATATGCATTCCTTTCTCATGGACACAGACCCTTGATGGACATTCCCTTTGACCACTGTAGTTGAAGGAGGAAGAACTGATTTCCTCCAATGCCTAGTGATTTCTAAAAGGGTATATAAGATAATAAAGAAGGTGGGTCTTGCCCCCTTCCTTCCTTCCTTTCCTTTGAACCTGAACAGCTGTCTCTGGCTGTTCTTTCTGCGCCTCCAGCATCAGCAGCGTTACACATTCAACACACAAATCTCCCCCTAGTAAAGTGTAGTGTACTCAACATATTATTCATGCAAATTAAATTAGTTCTCATTACAACAGTCAGTTTTCCAGTTGTCTACAGCATCATCTCCAACTTGATTTCAGCTTCTGGCCAGACAAACATGAAGAAATTACTGTATTAAGCAGTGTGTGCAGATACTACACTCATAACAATTCATAATTGTTTCTGCTGCTTCAAAAACACTACTTGAAACAACTATGACAATAACTTCGTATCTACAGAAGTGTTAAAAAATTCTTGAGCTTCTTCTTTTAATCATGAAGAAGAGCTTCCTAGTCTCCCTGTACCAAACAATACACAATTTTAGCGAGACTGACTGACTTCTGAAGTATGAATTTCCAGAACTAGAAAGACACATGCAACCTTGAAAGGGTAGGAGAGGAAGACACCTAATAAAAATGTTTGTTACTTTCACAAGATGGATGTTACAGCTGCTTTTCTGTATTACAGCAGAATGATCTACCCAAATTAATGTTTAAAATTGCAAGTTCTAATCTAAATCTATGTAGATTTAAAATAAACCACTATGACCTGTATTGTTTGCACTTCTCATTGCTTTTTAGAGAAAGAAAATATGTATAATATTTTATTTAAACTAACACCTGAGCTTCTGCCAGAAGAGTGCTTCTTTATGTGCCCATGAGAATACATTAAATTCTAAAAGAATTCTGATATCGTACAAAACAATTTCACTGTTTAAAAAACAAGCAAAAGGAGAACTGCAAGCACACTTAATGCTACCTAATTTCCATAAAAAGCAAACTAGAGCATGTAACAATTACATAAATACTCTGTTCCAAGCCTGAAGCAAAAGGAATCATCACTGCTGTTTCACTTAAGAGAAATCAGAAATGTTTCCATTAAAATTATTGAAAGAAAATGCTTATTATGGTTGTAACACTTATTTCTACTTCTTCACAAACTCTTATACGCTCACTGCTGTTTTCTATGCAAATTACTGGTGGCGTTATAATAACAATTTAAAGGTAGCTGCAAGTTTCTCTTCTTAAGTTATACCAGAAAAAAACTCCATCAATCTTTTTTCCTTCAAACAGGGAAGTACAGCTAGTTGACCTTCAGCAGTTTCCTTCCTAGCTCCAGTTTTACTGGTGGCAGACAAACCAGTCAAAACCATCCCTAAACTCTGCTGTCCAGAAGTGAAGTTAGTAATGATGAGGTGATATGTAGAAGCATAGGAAAAAAGAGCATCTCTTAATATTCATTCCAAAAAAGCTAATAATCTCTGTATGTTCTTACCAGCTCTTTCAGATTTTTCTTTCTGCTCCTTCAATTCCTCTCCTTTGGTAGTTATTTGTTTGATTCGAGCACGCAGTTGGGCTATCTCCTCCTCCTTCATTTCCAACGTTTCATGCATTTGGCGCTTTGTCTCTGCAATGACCATGCCCTACGGAAAAGGTCCTTGTGATAAAAAGCTAGCAAATAAATAAAACATATAGCTGAAACAATTTCAAGTCAGGACACAATCCTTCTCAGGAATAAACTGCAGTCTGTTAGTATGAGACCAGAGATCATGGTATTTTTCTATATCAGAAAACGGAAAATGCTAACAAAAAGAAGACAAGAATGGGGATTATTTTTAAGAACATCCAAAATTTATCTAGTGGTGAAAAGAACTGGACCATCCAAAAACTCCCTCCTTCTGGTACAGACCCTTTCCTTTGAAACATGCATTCTGTAAAGAAATCCAAACAAAAAGCCTTGTAGAGTGTGTACTTCTCCTTTGAGAACATGCATATGCAATGTTAGTCACATTGCTTATTACACCATCAGAAGTTACTCCAGGTACCAAGACTATGATTAAAAAATGTTTTAAGGAACTAAAAACTGAGAAACTAATAATTTTCTATAGAAACTATAGTTACTTTACTGGCTATTTTTAAATTCATTTAATTGTATCTCATCTTCATATCTCTTCTTCTTGGGGTTTTTTGTGTATTTTGTATAATTGCTTCACCCTAAAAATATTATGTTGCAGTATTAAGTATAACCTAACATATACCTTATGGTATATATACAATAAAATTCTCAAGTAGCTTAAACTATTTGTTTATTAAAACACAGAGCAAGCCATCAGACCATTAAAACTAGCTTCTAATACCAACAAGCCAGGTATTTTTTGTTTTAAACAACCTTCCTCAAAACCTACAGTTTTGTTTACCTTGTCTTGTTCTAGCTGTTCAATCAAATTCTTTGCATCACGTAGCTGTGTGATCAGTTTAGTCTTCTCAGCCATGTGAAGGTCCTAAAAAAGATCCCAACCATAAGATGGTTGACAAACAGCTTAGTTTTGGCTCTTACCCTGCACTATGCCTTGGAGGAAGAACAGAGAAGACAATCCAGGGAAACTGAAGTGGGCAGTTTTAAATTACTTTTGCATTTCCCAGAGGTAAGCTGCCTTATGGCTTCTGTAATAATTCAGGTATCTTAAGGCTTTGTTACAGCCTCTACACATGGCTGTACAGCTCTGAGCTGCTACAGGAAAAGAAGAAATAAGTCAAAGGTTTCTGCTCTATTACCTGCATCTTGGCTTACAAGCAGATCTAAGCAAAGCAACATGAACGATCCTTACTAGCCTTGTTCTAGAAAAGGTCTTTCAAACACTCAAGTCTTTCAGAGCTTTTTCAAACCAGGCTAGTGCTCAGAGATGAAGGCAGAGGTGGGAATCTGATCTCTGTAACTAAACTCAAGTACAGCTATACTTAGCACATTTTCAGGTTTCCATTACTGTCAGCTACCTTACTTTTGCTCCACACTCAGCATTAACGGCCTTAAAAGGAAAATTGAGCAACATATTAATTTATTTGCTTTGGGACTGCACTTATGTTTACTATATTGTGATTTGCACTGCCCTGCCTTTCCATTTTTCCTGTTAATTTACATAAATAATGCCTCTTTCACTATGTCTTACGGTTTAACTCTGCTTCACTTTTCTCACTTTACCTTCTGTCTTCTGTGCTAAGACAGTCTTCCCGAGTTTCCCACAAATGCTTATTTCTGATACCATTCTGATGGTTATTCATACAGTAATGTCTCATACCCTACACCACCACTCTAGAGTAATTGCTCAGTGTGTTAATTCCAGGCAGGTTTTACACCTTTATCTCCAAAAACCTAAAGACAGTTTGTTTAATGGTCTGCCCTATTATTAAATTTTGGAAAAACTGAAGTTCTTACTGTATTTTCATAGTTAGTCATAAAGCTAAGAGCATTTTCCATACCTTCATTTTTTCCAGTTCCTGAAGCCTCTCTTCTAACTGCTCTTGAAGTGCCTCTTTCTCGTTGGTTAATTGGGCACAGCGCTCCTTATGTGACCGAAGAATCTCCTTACAACGCTGTAGCAAGTTCTCTTGGCGCTTCACCCTCTGACTAAGAGCTTCCAGTGTTTTAACAGAATCTTCATTACCCTCTACAAGACAACATACCAATATTACCATATACACCCATTTCCAAAATGCAGATCTGCAGCCATCACTCACAATGCAGGCGACTCACAGGTCTCTAAAGAATCACAGAATAAACTAGGTTGCAAAAGACCTTTGAGATCATCGAGCCCAACCTATGACCTAACACCTCCTCACATCAACTAAACCATAGCACCATGTAGTGCCACCTCCAGTCTTTTTTTAAGGACATCTAAGGACGGTGACTCCACCACCTCCCGGGGCAGATGATTCCAGTGCCCACTCACTCTTTCAGTGAAGAACTTTTTCCTGATGTCTAACCTAAACTTCCCCTGATGCAGCTTAAGACTGTGTCCTCTCATTCTGTCAGTCATTGCCTGGGAAAAGAGACTGACCCCCACCTGACTACAACCTCCTCTCAGGTAGTTGTAGAGTGATAAGGTCTCCCCTGAGCCTCCTTTTTTCCAGGCTGAACAACCCCAGCCCCCTCAGCCATTCCTCACAGCGGAACATACATAGTTGTGTAAAGTCTCCAAAACTTCCTAGTTCCTACTGTAACTGCCAGGAACGTTCCACACATACACAGAATAGCAAACACAGTCTTTCACACCAAAGTAATTTACAAAACCCCAGTTACTTTATCAGCTTCAAAACCAAGCTATTAATCAACAAGGGTTTTTTATGCAATTAAAAAGTCATAATGATTTATAAATCTGCCTGCTGCTGCTAACAGAATATGCACAAGTAAGAAAAAATGTGAAGCAAAGCACATCACACTTCTCAAGTGCCACACACAGAGATTCTTGTTTTCCCACTTCTAAAATACCCAGGTATTATCCAATATTACATTCAGCAGGATAAGGATTATACTTAGTGTCTTCCTGAGCTGTACTCACAGAATCACAGAATGGTTTGGATTGGAAGGGACTTTAAAGAGCATCTAGTTCCAACCTCTGCCATGGACAGGGACACCTTACACTAGAACAAATTGCTCAGAGCTCCATCCAGCGTGGCCTTGAACCCTTCCAGGGACTGGGCAGCCACACTACCTGTTCCAGTGTCTCACCACCTTCACTGTTAGGATTTTTTCCTAATATCTAATTTAAACCTACTCGCTTTCAGTTGGAATCTCTCTGTATAACCAGCACATTCAGTAGCATTTTACTGTGTGCTTCTGCTCAGATGCTCTGGAGTATTTGGCATTGTGTTGGGTTTGCACGGCCAAGCTTCAGTAGCAGGAGAGAACTACAGGGGTGGCTTCTGCAAGGAGCTGCCAGAAGCTTCCTCCATGTCCAGCAGAGACAATCCCTGGCAGCTCCAAAGACAGATGTGCTACTGGTCAAGGCTGGGCCAATTAGAAATGGTGGTAATGCCTCTGTGATAACAGATTTAAGAAGAAAAGGAAAAAAAAGTTACTGTGCAGTAGTAATTGCAGCCAGAGAAGAGCAGAGTGAGAACAGGTGAGAGGAACAACTCTGCAGACACCAAGGTCAGAGGAGAAGGAGGCAGAGGAAGTGCTCCAGGAGCCAGAGCAGAGATTCCCCTGCAGCCTATGGTGAAGACCACGGTGAGGCAGCTGTGCCCCCGCAACCCATGGAGGCCACAGGGATGCAGAGATCCATGTGCAGCTCATGGAGGAGCCCATGCCAGAGCAGGTGGATGCCTGAGAGGAGGCTGTGACCCTGTGTGGAGAGAGGAGCCCCTGCTGGAGCAGCCTGCCCTTGAAGGACTGCACCCCATGGAAGAGTGACCCACGCTGCAGCAGTGTGGGGAGGACTGTTGCCTGTGGGATGGACTCACATTGCAGCAGGTCACAGAGAGCTGCTGCTTGTCAGGTGGACTCACACTGGAGAATTCATGGAGAACTGTCTCCTGTGGGAGGGACCCCACGGTGCAGCAGGGGAACAACTCCTCTACTGGAGCAGTGGGAGAAGCCTTGGGTGATGAACTGACCATAATCCCCATTCCATGACTCCCTGAGCCACTGAGGAAGGAGGTAGAACTGGAAAGGAAGGAGGGGATGGGGGGAAAGTGTTTTTAAGGTTTTATTTTACTTCTCATTATCCTGCTCTGATTTTGTTAGTAATAAATTCACTTCATATCTCTTAACTTGAATTTGTTTTGCCCATGATGGTATTTGATGAGTGATCTCTCCTGGTCCTTATCTCAACTCATGAACCCTTTGTTGTATTTTCTCTCCCCTATCCAGCTGTGGAGGAGAGTGAGAGAGCAGCTTTGCTGGGTGCCTGGCATCGAGCTAGGGTCAACCCACTACGGGCATGAAAATAGGATCAGACGAATTCACAGGTTCAGTTCACAGCCATAAGTCTTACACACCACAGTCCCGAGGCAGACTCCTGCACAGAAAACATCTTGAATCCTCATTCTGCATTATTGACTAAGCAATACAAAACCCAGGGCACTAGATAAGAACACCTCTCATCTAACCCTTCATACCATCCTGACATAAAAAAATCATAGCAGATGCCAAACAAATATAATTTCAAATTGTATGTTTACCTCTGCCTGAACCCTACCTATTCATGAAGCGTACCAATGAATGAAACTTTTATTATATATCAGCATTATAATGTCCCTTGCTCAGTAATCAAACATACACAACACTGGGAGTCCCCTTAATTCAAACAACCTCCTGACATAAGGAACATTTCGGTTATTCAGTAGCAGGAATATCTAAATTGGTCTTTGTTTTTACTTTTTCTCTGACAAAGCAAGAGAAAAAAAACCCCAAACTCACAATCAAAAGACAGAGACTGGCAATTAATCTGCTCTCTAAACTCCAGGGATAGGTCCTTGCTTATAGGGGACAGAATCTCCTAATTGTATTAAGTGGGAATAGTAAGAACACCTACCAACAAAGCAATAATTAATGTTATTATCAATATTGACAAAGGAAAGACATACCAGATTTGCATTCTTATGAAAATTTGGTTTCTTAAAAGAGCTATTCTGTCCTCTAGCTGCCATACTGTTTTCAAAAAAATTGTCTTCTTCTAGAAAATATATCTTTATTATGACATGGTCTGCCCTATAAACTGTTACGCCATCATAAATAACAGCAGGTTTATTCCCCAAAATTTAAGGCCTCTTCAGAAATACCTACCATTGCTTCCTGGTTCCACAATATTTTCTGCACTGACTTCTTCTGTTTCACTTTGAACTTGTGGTTCTGATTGGACATTTTGATCAGGCAATTCAGTGCCTATCTGACCGTTCTGTAACCTCTGTTTCAGCAACGACACCTAAACAAAATGGTTTTTTTGTTAAAAAAATCCAAGGATTCCAAGCAGATAATTTTCTAACCTTCAAAACAAGAGTTAAATAAATTTGATATTAGCAAGTAGAAAAAGGAGATATCTGTCTAAATTTTGTTACCATTACAAAAAAATCAGAAGTATGCTTCCAATTAACAAAAATAGTATGATTATCAGTAGAGAAAGAAAAATCAATTAAGCAAAACACATTCATTTTGTGAAAGCAATTTTAGCTCAGATATCTGCTAATGCTGATATCTTGATAACAAAAACATCACAAAGGTATTTAAGTGCAAATCAATCAATCATATTTAATACAAGGGAGATTTTTACAAGGTATCCTCTACCACAAAGATTCACCTAATTTCTAGAAAATCATAAATTCTCAAGAAGCTTTACAACTTCACAGCAATTATAATAAAGCATGGATATGCACTATAGGAAACATATAGATAAAAAGAAAAAGTAAGAAGAGCAGTTTTTAACAGCATCTGCTGGGTAAAGTTTCTTACCTGAGTTTGCAGGACACTAATAAGTTGATCCTTTTCTTCTAAGGAAGCATCAAATTCCTCTTGGAGATGTTTCTTAGCTTGTTGATCCATCTGGAGCTCCTAAGAATAAACACATCACAAATGAATACTGAAATGTGAATTCAAAAGACTTGTGAAAATATTATGAAATAATATCTGAAATACCTCTTTCATAGTTGTGACTTCAGAATACAACCATAAAGTGGGTATTTCTTTTACTATACAACATTCCACACGATATAATAAGACCATTGATTATAATGCCAGCATTAAAACAGCAAGGGTCCTATATTTGATGCAAAATTATCAAGACTTCTTTCTTCCTAAACGAATTCCTAAAAGTAAGTTCATTTCAAGCCTGCTCCTGAAAAACTGTTTTCCATGCACACATTTCTCCTGGAAGCTGAAGACTGCACTTTGGTAGATTCTTCATGTAGCCACGAGATTAAGTCAACATAAACAGCAGAAATGTAAAATTCATTTTGCACGTTCAATATGCCACCATTCTAATACGACAAACGCCATATATAAGAGAAGAAAGTTGGCCTTTTTATTCCACCAATGTGTCTCAAATGACAAAGGCAGAGAATGCCAAATAATTTAAATACGTGGCTTTACCTGCATTTACTTACATGCATTTGTTTTGCTGAACACCCTTAGAAACTTGTAGATATTGCCTAAATGTATTAGTACAATCTACACAATCTTGTAACATACTTCCTGAGGGAGGTTTCTTCTATTTACTTCCCATATTTTTGAAGTTTAAACATTTAAATTTCTTTAAATAATTATTGTTCTAATAGAAAATAAATGTACTTAAATTAATTCACATCTAACTGCTTATTGAGCGAACCAGAACCACACGTATTTCACACATGCACTGCAAATATTTTCTGAAATTTTTAGATTTTATTTTTGTATTTATTTCATCCATATATATCTTCCCTATAATTTACCCCAGGAAAAGAATGCTTCTATGACTGTTATTCTGCAAATATCACTTGTATGAAAGTAATAACCACCCATAAACATGAGTTCCATTAGCCAGGCAAAGACAGAAGATGATAGAGAAAGAAAGGATGAAAAAGCACACAAGAGACAAAACACAGAGCACTGGATGCTTCCTGTACTGCTTTCCTCCAACTCTAAATCTTGGTTTTATGGTCTCTTGCTGTCTGTCCCTTACCTCCAATAATGCATGCCCTGTCACAGCTGAGGCTGATACCAGCTTTGAGAACCACAGCTGTATGAGCTGAGCCTGCCCAGCCATGCACAGACAGGACAGTGATGGGAAGTGTCACTGCAAAAACCATTCCTCTCTTCCCAACCATATCCACTTCTTCATGCTGCACTGCCTCAGGTTCTCAGCAATTACTGATCACACTTCTGCCTTGTGCTTGTAAGCTTTAGAAGCAATTCCTTCCAAACAAAGCAAAGCTGGCTAGTGTGAGAACAAGTGCCAAAGAGATTTATTGAAACAAACACAGAAATGGTCCTCTTTGGATCCCAAAGTCCATTCCGATCCTTTCCTGAGGACAACACTGAAGACTGCTTGAAGACTGGTTTTGAGGAATTACTCCTAACAGGAAAAACCTAAGGCAAGCAAAACACACATTGATTTCTAGGGACTATTTCACACTGTCAATTTAGCCTCAGAGGAAATCAGTTTAAATGCACGTCCAACCCTCTGTCATACACCAAAGATTTAACGCTTGTCTACACATGCCTTACTGACTTTAACAAGTAGCAATAAGCTGGAAAACTAATCCTACAGGAACATGCAGATATGGATCTCACACAGAATGAACTTTTTCATTTGACCATGTAGTGATCTGGAAAAGAAGTAACACTGGCAAGCCACTTCTGTCAGTAATGCTGTGGTTTTTTCCCTCCTATGCGCTGACAGTTTTGCTTAGGACACGGTGACAGCCCAGGCACAGGCTCCAGCACTCTGGCCCACTGTTCTCAGCTGCTGGGGCAGAAGCAGGACAGATCTGAACCAAAATGCTAGCCCAGTGGCACACACAATTCACAGTCTGCTTACCTGAATTACTCTCTGGAATGCTGAGGAGTGCCAGTGAGCTCCTCCTTTGAAATGACTGGCTGCCTGAGCAGTCACAGGGATAGCTCCTTGTGGGTGAGCTTGAGCCTCGAGTACACACAAGTACACTTGATGCTCACAGTCACCATCCCTCACTATGAAGGGGACAGGTCCTGGTCCCTGTCTGTGGGCAGAACACCCAACTGCCTGCAGCAAGTCTGCCTTCAGGCAAAGGTGGGACCGCACCATGGTGCAATGGCTCCTGCAACCCCCAGGACAGTGCTGCTGCTCAGCAGGGCCCAGGCCAGAAGCAGGAGTGCAGTCACAGACAAAACCTGTGCCTTTGGGCTACATTGGACCCAGCTCTCCAGCAAGGCAAGAGCTCAGACAGAGGCCCTTGCACGCCCATCTCCAAACCTGATGCTGCACTGTCTCTTGAGACAATAAAATGGCTTCACCTTCACATTGTGCTTCACTAGGGTTTGACAATATGGCTTTTTTGAACTTGCCCTCTTATTCTGTTCTGTCTGATGATTTATACATGTTGTTTAATTAAGTCCCATGTGTTTATTATCAATTCCAAACATACCAGAGCTTCTCCTTTTAATTTCACTATAACCTAAAGAGACGAGTCATAACACAACCCACCCGATTTTATGAGTGAAACTAACTATACTAAAATCCATTAAAAATGTATTACAACTGAGATAAAGATATTTTTTTAAATGTATCCTAATTTTCTGTTTTATAGTCATTGAAATCTTTACTAATATGTGCCTATTACTTATGTTTGCCTCAATTAGTATTTGTCAAAAATGGAAGAGCAACAAATTGCACAGGGACACCTATGGCTGGGCCCAACAACACTCCAAGAACCACACACACTTCTACCTATTTCACAAGGAACAGAAGTACTCAAGAGAAGTAGTTCAGTTGGTGACTCACTGCTCTGCCTTAAGAGTATAGCATTAAGCTGCTGACTGGGAAACAAGCCAGAGGAGTAACCCCACACAAACAAAATAAAATAAGCAGAAAAAAATCCTGCTCTGCAACAGAAAATATTTTGTGAAGTGAACAAAAAAGTCAAAAGTTAGGCAGAAAAAGATCCTATGAAGGTATGATATAAAGTAAACATGCAATCAAAAAAGGAAATTACCTCTCTTAGTTCTCCAATTCTGCGCAGTGCTTTATCCTGACTTTGACTCAGAATGCTCTTGAGAGAAAAGGAAGAATAAAGATCAGGTGTAATAAACATAACTTTCAAATGTATAAAAAATTCAAAGACTTCACAGATGTAATGATTTGTTTCTCTTTCAAATAATGGTTGATGTGCCTGTAGTGTTATAAAATTCCAACTGTGGGTTGGCAATCTATCAATCTATCGCCTGAGTTCAGATCACACACACACGCACACACACACAAAAGGCTGGAATACAATACTTCACATTTATTTTGATAAATAAATTTTAGCTTGGCTTCCTTAAAAATCCCAACTAAGAAAGTATCTTCTGTTGCACACACACACACACAGACACACACACACACAATGCACTGAAAATTAAATCTGTATTGACACTACACACTTTAAGATTCAAAAAATCATTCAGGTAAGAGAGGATGAAAAGTAATGCTTACCTGTAGCTTCTTCTTTTCCCGCTGGATAACCTGATAAGCAGACACTAGCTAAAATACACAAATCAGATATAAAGATAATGCATCTGTATATAGCCATCAAAATAATTTCCTTAGTTGTATCATTATCTGTATTATCAAACTCTTCACTCCACTTGAGAACGCTCTTTTGACAGAAATGTACTTAAAATTTTCTCCATGTTTCCTTTTTCTATGTATAAAATATCTCCAATGTGTTTAAAAAGAGCCTACATGACAAAACAATGATGTTACTCAGTGTTCATACACAGTTTTCCCTTCCCTGAGATGACAAACCACGTACCATGCTTCAATACAGGGTTTCAAAACCCAACAGTATCAGAAAGCTACATCCCAGACAGCTACCCCACAGGGATGTCCACCTGTAAGAGTACATGTCCCACGGAGCTTAAGTAAAAGTAATTTTAGAAAGAGCATGCATTAAAAAATACATTTCTAAATTTAACCAAAAAGGTCTGTATAATGTTCTCATCCCATGTGCTTTGCATATATCCAGCAAAGACAGACAGAAAGTGGACAATATTTCTCACTGACAAAAAGACTTAACAAGTAACTGCACAACTTAGTTTAAATAAACATTTGATTACAAACGCCAAAGCTGAAATAGCAAAATGACACTTGGAATTAGAATATCCTGTTATCAAATTGATGAAAAATTTAAGAAAAACAAATCCAGAACACCCAAACCAGAAATCTGTTAAAATATATCTTAAAATTCTTATTTAAAATAAATTATTTTCACAATTCAAAATTACTTTTGATTTCAAAGTCATATTTATTTTGCCCTTAAAAGAAAACCAAAACTTCTATGATGGTCTCCCTTACCATATTTTTGAGATGCTCACTTTGTATCCTACTTTAAGAGGGAAAAATATTTGTCTTAATTATTAATTATATATTGAAACAAGTTTCTTCCAAGCACCAGTAAAACAATTGTTTCCAAATGAACTAAAGAAACTCAGAAAACCAGGAAAAAAACCCCAAGCCTTTTTAATTGAGAAAGTTAGGACTTGCTGGACAGACTACACTAATAAAAAAAAACACCCCAAAAAACCCCACCAAAACAAACCCACAAAGAAGAATTTTCATTTTAGCAACTACTATTTACATAAATTTTAAAAAATACTTATAACATTAGCTGGAAAAAAAGGAAAAATTACTGGAAGACAACTGTTTTCTCAGGCATATGTTGAATACTGCAGTCACTGTACGCATATTTTAGATTTCAGGAATTTTTACACTAGTAGACAAAATTGTGCACAGGAATTTTTGCATTTGAGCGCAGCAAACATTAAAAGAACTGTAAAAAACCAGTGCAAAAATCCAGTTTTAAACACAACACACATTTCAAAAAACAATCAAAAACAAAAAATCAAAACTAATTTAAAAAGCCAGTACCAAAACACCACCATCACTTAGACAGCTTGACTTTCCCCAGTAATTTGGAAAATGAGTAGTGAAACTACTTATACAATTGGTTTTCACTAAAATACCAAAAAAGGGTCTTTGAATTAATTCCTTCCAGGGAATACCTGGAAATTATGAAGAATAGAACTTATTTCTTGAAAACAAAATGTTTGCCTATTGCACATGGATAGAATATACACTGTGCACTTCAAGAACAAGTTTCAGAAAAAAAGTAAATTTGCTGTCATGGGAGTACAGGTAATGCTCAGTTCTGCAGTGAACTCTAACCCATGCTAGATGCTTTCTTGAAATCTTAACAGGCTTACTTAGTGTGAGCAACCACAAATCAACCTCTACTGCTGACATCAGGAAATTATTTACGAAAGGATTTCCATGTTTTATTACCAGAAAAACATTTGACCTATCTAGGTCAAGAATAGCTAGACTCAGAATAATTTAACTTCCACGTTAGTTTTAAGTTGAACTATTTGTTCCAAATAGGAAAACAGTACTTGTTAGCCTAATCTTTTTCTCCTGTCTAGCTAAGCCAGTCACAGCATTGCCTACCTCTGAGTATTTTCCCCTATAGTTGCCCAAACTGCGCTCCATTCTACGCAGACGCTGCAGCAACTGCTCTTTGCTGAAGTTGTCCATATTTCCCAGAGGCTCTTCCGTTTCACTTTCAATGTCAGAAGGTGAATCAAAGGTGGGACTCAGGGCTTCCAAGTCTAGTCGATTCAGTGAGTCTCTTGAAGAACTTCGGACCAGGGACTCCTTGGAAGAAGAGCGAAACAGGGTCTCTTTCACTGGACTTCGAAACAAAGACTCCATGGAGGGCACTCGAAGCTGAAGCCTCTGGGCAAAAGACTGACTGTCACTTTGCTGCAAAAATTCAAAGCAAGTAATTATTTCTGCACCGCTTTTAGGCAGACAGACACACTAAAGCCCAAGAAAGAGAGACCTGACCTGAGCAAAGAAATTACTGTTGCCTAACACATGCATGACACCAAGTACCTGCCACTCCTTTAAAAGAATCATCTCCTTGTGCAGAAGAATCAAGCATGAAACCATCAGATGTGGGCATTTTAGATAGCAACTAAATCTAATAAACTACAGCTCTGATTTAAACTTTCAAAAGAAGGCATTTCTGTGTAATCCCATTAAAAAGTGAAGATTGTGTAACTAATACAGTTACTTAGTATTGTCTCAAACTTAAAAAATATAACTCTGTGACTCACTTCTTTATGTATTACACAGAAGACTGTATTTATCTCAAAGACACAGATATTCTCCTATGAAGAACAGAACAAATTTATTGCAAAAGTCCTTGTATGAAGTCCGTTCTAGCAAGCCATCTTGAAAAGTCCATTTCTTGTTTTTATTTTAAATGGCTTTATGATTTTTACATAAAACTATCTTATTGATTTATGCAGGTTCCCTCATTCTATACCAAACGATTCTGTGCTATAGTACCCTATACTGCTGGTGCTACAGAAGTGATGTGAAAGCTTCACTGCACAATGTTGCCCCTACAATCCAATGTTGTGAGGCATGTGTCAGGAGCCACTGCTAATCCCATTTCAGCAAGCTAGAGACATATTAAGGAATGACCTACATCTTTATCACTGGTGACAATATTTTAAAACCTATCAGTTCTTTTTCTTCCAGCTATGCAATAGGTCTTCTACTTTTGAAAGTGAGTTTAATACTCTGTATCCTATGATGGCTGTGCAAGAAGATGCATCTCAATGTAGGCAATCTGCTGACCTGTCCTTACAAAAAAAAAGCTCCACACATCAGTGACAAGTTAATACCAGCTAAAGGGATTACACACAAACAAAATATCCTCTAGCATCCTGACAGGCAAGTACTTATCATGCCTACTTCAGCATGAAGATATATATTGGGCGTTTAAGCCAATGTAACACAAAGACAACAGTGAAGCAGTGAAGGAGGAAACAAATCCTCCATATCCTCCACATACCTGTGGGGAGGCTGCTTCACTTCCATTGTTTTCTGTGGACCCAGGAAGTGGTTGTTTAGTTAAGTTCTACAGGAGGAAAAACAACGGTTAGAAGAAACAGGCTACAAGGACTGTAATTCACTGATTCCTAGAAACAGCATCTGTGCTTTTTTCTTTGCTTGTGTTTTTAGTACTTTCTTTAGAATGTTTAAGATGTCCTCATGCAAACAAGCTAGTTTGTTAAATTCAGAACAGATTGCAATGTACAGAACTACAAAGCTGCTATGTGTGCATGGATTAGTATGAGACATCTGCAAACGCTGACATCTCCGATTAAGTAATTCATAATGATTATTTATACAACATTTATGCACAAATTAAAGAAACACCAAAAAGACAAAATGATAGCAGGAAAAATCTAACTGATGACTCGTATTTACAGCCAATATGAGTAAGAGTTGGCTGTAACACTTTTCTATGTTTAAGTGCACTGAGGGGGCAGAAACTACCTGGAAAAGAAGTGTTGGCTAACAAGCTGTTTAAAACTTCAAACAAGCACAGAAAGAAAATTAGACTTTCAGAAAAAAATCTTACACAAAACTTCTGCATTCCCAAAGAAAGAAAAATAAAACACACACACATAAAAAAACCCCACTCAAAACAACAAAGCCAATGCAACAAAAAACAAGAGTCTTGAGTTGGTTGGTTGGTTAGATTTGGGTTTTGGGGGGTTTTTTGATTGGTTTGGTTTGGTTTTTTCCCCCAGAGTTCAGACATTTCTGTTCCTAGCCTGTCTATCCTGCTTTTCCTGTGTCCTCTGTTCAGGTGTTTGCTAACCCAGTCCCAGCTGACTAGAAGCCAGATAACATTCCAATTTTCAAGAACCATGTCCCTGGAAACTACAGGCATCTTAGTATCACTTCATTGACTGGTAAAATTATGGAGGAGATTTTTCTGGGAGTTATTAAAAAACACCTGCAAGACAATGTAGTAATTGGCCACAGCCAATATGGGTTCATGAGGGGACACTCCTGCTTATCAAATCTGATCTCCTTTTATGACAAGGTTACCCACTGAGAGACCAAGGGAAGCCACTTGTAATCCTGGATTTAAGAAAAGCTTTTGATACTGTCTCTCACAGCATTCTTCTGGACAAAATGTTCAGCATACAGCTGGATACACACAGCATGTGATGGGTGAGCAACTGGTTCACAGGTCAGGATCAAAGGGTTGCAGTGAATGGGGTGACATCAGACTGGTGACCTGTCACTAGTGGGGCTCCACAGGGCTCCATCCTCAGCCCTGTGCTCTTCAACATCTTCATAAATGATTCAAACACAGGGCTTGAAGGTACACTAAGCAAATTTAACAATTATACTAAACTGGGAGAAGCTGTTGACTCCCTTGAAGGCAGAGAGGCTCTGCAAGAGAGACCATGGCAAATTAGTGGGCTGAGTAACCAGCAAACATATGAACTTTGACAAAGACAAGTGCCAGATTCTGCAACTGGGATGGGGCAACCCTGGATATATGGACAGACTGGGGTATGAGACACTGGAGAGCAGCACCATGGAAAGGGACCTGGGGGTCCTGGTTGACAGCAAGTTGAACACGAGTCAGCAGTGCCCTGGCAGCCAGGAGGGCCAATCATGTCCTGGGGGGCATCAGGCCCAGCAGCACCAGCTGGGCAAAGGAGGGGATTGTCCCACTCTGCTCTGCACTGGGGCAGCCTCACCTCGAGTCCTGGGTGCCACAAAATAAGAAAGATATAAAGCTATTAGAGAACATCCTAAGGAGGGCTACAAAGATGATGAAGGGCCTTGAGGGAAAGCTGTACAAGCAGCAGCTGAGATCACTTGGCTTGCTCAGCCTGGAGAAGACTGATGAGAGACCTCACAGCAGTTTACAACTTCCTCATGAGGTGACCTGGAGGGGCAGGAAGTGCGGTGACCAATGACAGGAGCCAAGGGAATGGTATGAAACTCTGTCAGGGAAAATTATGTTGGATATTAGAACAAGGTTCTTTACCCAGTGGGTGGCTGGGCCCTGGAACAGCCTCCACAGGGAAGTGATCACAGCACCAAGCCTGTCTGAGTTCAAAAATGTTTGGACAACACTCTCAGAAACATGGTGTGATTCCTGAGGACGTGCTGTGCAGCGCCAGGAGTTGGACTTTGGTCGATCTTGTGGGTCCCTTCCAACTCAGGATATTCTATGATTCTAACCTATACAAATCCAGACGGTTTTCTGCTGTTTAAATCCAGTCCAACTGAATTAGCAGAATATGCTAGAAACCATCTTGAACACGGATTTTTTCAAGAGAAGTGAAACACTGAGGCATACAAAACAAAATATGGGTAAATTCACCTACAGAAGTCTACCTCTTAACTTTTTATCAACCTGTACTCTGACAGTTACATGCAAGCTGAAAAATCTAATGTGTACATATAACTAAAACCTCAATCATAATCACCCTTGTATATATCACCTATATGATCACACTCTCAGCTTCTACTCCAGATACACAGATAAGCATACCTAAACATCAATGTGGCAGAGGAATGATTTACTGCAGAAGGGCTTCAAAAAGGTCTGACATGGAGCAAACTTGAGGAATTAAAAAAATACCAGAGAACAAAGAGAAATCCAGATAGTTAAGGAAACCAGAGAACTGAGCAGTTACCCAGATGAAGACAAAACAAAATGAGCAATGACGAGCCATACAAGAAGTCTGGGTTTGGAAATTGCACCTCACCTGGCTTGAACAAAATCTATATTCTGCTTCAGAACACTATCCTGTGGCAGTGGATTTATTCCTAGTGGATTAACAGTTCTTCTGGGTTTTAAACTAAAGCACATCTACATTTTATTCTCAGCTGTTACCTGTTCATTTTCCTAACTGGAAAAGTTAATAATAAAATAATTCAAATTAAAAAATTATCTTCTGCTTTATAATTTACAAAGCATCTGCTGTGCTACTATAGGACTGAGAACAGAGGAAGACAAATCCTTTAGCAACGCTTCACAGAGTGACTGGGCATTGGAATGGGCTGCCCAGGGAGGTGGTGGAGGTGTTTAAGAAAACACTGGATGTGGCACTTAGTGCTGTGCTCTAGTTGGCAAGGTGGTGTTGTTAGTTCAGAAGTTGGACTCGATAATCTCAAATGTCTTTTCCAACCTACTTAATGCTGTGATTATGTGACCTACAAACTAAGTACATACACTTCTTTCAATAATCATGTATTGTGACACACATAAAAAAGAGTTAAAGGAAACTATGGAGGGCTTGTGCATGTAATTCCTAAGTATATTTTAATATTTAACATCTATTTTAAAACACAAGATTAAGTAGATTTATTCAATTTAATAAGGTTTTTATTAATATAAAACCCATAGATGCTGTTCCTTTCTCTTACAATGCTTTAAAAGCTGCATTTAAGGACCTCTAAAGATCCTTAAAAATGTAACGTCAAAACTAAACTAGTGCTGTCACTTGTAATATTTTCCTATTAATCATGCTGGCATCTTTGTATACAATCTATGTGAACAAAAGCAGAACCTATATTTGGGCTTAGAATTTGTATTGATATAAATAATACAAGGGATACACCAGTAATCTTTTATGCAAAAATGGGACCACCACAGGTCTGTGGCTGCTGCAAGTCTACATCACTGTGCTCTAGGACAAAGTGTATTTGGGTGTCCACACACTGAAAAGTAAGCATGAATGGAAGTTGCTATCTGTAAGTATAGATCCAAGAGGCTTTGAAGAGCTTGAAAGCCCTAGTCTTTCATAAGCCTGAAGAGAGCTTTCTGCAAAATTAAAATCACAGAGGACAAGGGGGCATTTTGAAAGTCTTAAAACCAGCAGTTACACCAGGGTTTCTAGAGACCAATGGAAATCTTTGCTTCACAAACTCACAGAACGTAACATCCATATCTCTACCTAAAGAGAGCTATACTCACAATCTCTAATAAAAATGTTGCTTTTTATTATGGAGGTGTATAAATCAGAGCTCAGTTTTAACTGAAGCACATTAGGATGTTCTAGTAACGTTTGTGCCTCCTTACGTCCCTATTTGTGAAATGCAAACTAATTCATCTTACTTATTCCTCAAAGGTATAAACAGACTAGCAAGACTGAAAAGTGAAAGCATAGATGTCTGCATTTAAAAACATTTTACTGTTTTTAATAATAATGTCAGGTATTCCAAAATTGAGTAAATTATGGAGGGAGAAAGGAAGGAGAGCTTAATACATGTTTTCTTCCCTTGTTTTCCTTTATTTTTTCTTTAAAAAAACTCCCACTGTGTCCAAGAATATTTTGAACTGTTTCTACATGCAACAAAATCTATGCAGCTTAGTTAGCAAAGAGTTTATACTAACTGCTTCTATGCCAAAGAAATCCACAATTACAATCACTTCTCTATGACATTCACTCTCAGATCACATATCACTTGCAGAATACAGTTACAATACTGGTTTGTTTTAGCAGAATTGATAGGCATCTGTGTGTGTTGATGAAACTTTCCTCTCCAGTATTTTTAGTTTACCTAGGTGTCTGAAACACATATAATGTGGGCTTTTATTTAATATATATATATATATATATATTTTATAATCAGTCATCCTATTCTCTATAAGCTTTCCTATCATTGTTTTCTCCCCCCCAATTCTTACTGTGAGAGTACCACTCTAGAATCTTCAAAAAGTTCAGAGAACATATTATTAATACACATTGGTCACACATTAACAATAACTCTTACATTATAATTATTTGCTATGTCTGCAGTCCTGTATATAAATACGCAAGCCAGTAAATACGTCAATAAAGTACACACTACAAGATCACATAAAGACAACATTTGAGTATTCACACAAACAGGTTATTGGAAATGAAATGTTTTTTGAGATAATTCTGTAGTGTAGCAAAAACTAAAAAAGCCTAATTAAATTTACAGTGAAACTTTAAGTAGCGATTGCTGGACCTGGAATATGGTCAGAATACACAGAACTGAAAAAAAAAAAATTACCAACTATTGCAAAACTACAGATTTCAGCATGTCCTGCTTGGTGCCCATCAAAAAGCTCAGTCTTGAAAACACTATGATAGAACTAGTAATGAACCTCTGCTTTAGTGAATCCTCTAAACAAGCATAACCATTTGCAACAAATAAAGACTTTCCATGGATCACCATTTTAATCACTATTTCTGTCCAATCTTGTTTAGCCTGAGAGAGACAAGTCCAACACAACATGGTGCTATGCCCTGCTTATTAAATTTTGATCCTGTTATAGCTTTCACTGAGTGGTCATTTTTCAACCCCTGCATGAGCAGCAAAAGAGCACTTAGTAAACTGGAAAAGCAAAGTAATCAAGAAGTATCAGGATGAGCTGGGATTCTAAAAAATATTGTGCTTTCAAGCACTATGGATTCAGGAATGCCATGCCTCTGAAGCATATGAAAAATGCCATTCCAGTCCTGTGACAATAGTAATACAGCTTTGGATGTGCCTATGTTAGAAAGCAAAAGTCTGCCTTCCTCCCCATGCCTGCTTCTTTTTCTTCACATCTTGCCTCTTCTCACCAAGCTTCTCCAATTACTTGCAGTGAAAACAACATTTCCAGGCAAAGAAACATAAATTTAAAGAAGACTATTTATCCTCAGAATAATAGCTGCCAGGTTACCAACCAGACATAGATGAATTTTTGTGTCTATGTGAAATAATTATTTCCTGCTACCATTAGGAGCAAATTACATGCTACCTTACACTGTACACAGCAAAAAAAGCATGTAAGTTTTACACATAACCAATCCCACTGTTAATTCTATCCATTTATCTTGAAATACAGACATACACAAATATAAAGAGGAAGATTCTACGCAACAAACATACAAACTTGTGCAGCAGTTATTTAAAAGGTGTGTAGAGCATAGTTACCTGTGTAAGAGAAAATATGTTAATTTTTTAATGTTACCATAAATTCACATCAAACAGCACACTAGCCAGGAGCTATCAGGTACTACCTCCGTGAAATTTAGTGCAGGGTTAGCAACAAGGTAGTTAAGATAGATGTCTTTGTGAGAACAAGCCACAAGCAACTAAGTTTGCCTTCTAGTACATTACTCTCCTCCACCTGCTAAAGGCATCACTAAGAGGGGTGGGAGGACTCACCACACCGTCACTCTGTGGCTTAGGTTGTTTGGTGGGATCCAAAGCAAAGATAGTATACTCAGAGAGAAAAGCAGGCTCTGCTATCATCCCGGCTAACAGCTGTCATTCAATGCAAAAAGGAGGAAAATGAAAATAAATCAAGCAATAAAGAACATTGCACAATTTTACTCATTTTTTCCGTGCTATTAAAACCATAATCAAACAATACATCAGTTTATGAGACAGCAGATATTGATAAAGGGAGGACATAATCAGAAAATATGCATTAGATAATTTCAGAACAGCCAAAATAAAGTTTTGATCATTTAGAACTAAAGAATCATGCAATTTAAAATACAGATCCTAATTTAGCCCAAGATAAAGACAATGTTTCAGGCACTGATATTGTAATTTTTTTAAACTTCTGTGGACCAGTTGTCTTTATACACCACTGAGTCCTATTTGCTCTCAGTTATTCATGAACAACTCATTATTCTAAAAATTCTATCAGTATTTCAGTTATATACAATATAAAATGCCTGCTTTTGACTATTTATCATCTAGTGCTCTTACACACTAGAATTCTATCTACATTTTTTACAAGTCCTTATGATTTTTTTAAACTATTAGCAGACTGTTTAGCAAAAATACCTCAAGTTAAATTTAACCATTTTATCAAGTCAGTATCTAAGAAGAGATTTAAATTCCTAGAGGTGAAAACATGAAGAGAAGCAGACTGAAATTTGAATTCAAACGGAGTATATACATGTAAGGTAATGCAATCTAATGCTTTTATGATGCTGTAACCGATTTCAGGAAAATACTCCTCTCATGATTATAACTCACATACAAAAGTTCAAGGTTCAGCTTCCTTACAGCCTGTGATTTCAGAATTGTGCTGTCTGCTGACTGAACCAAAACACTAAATAAAAAAAAAATTGTTCTGAAAGAATGAAACAAACCTCTCTATCGAGTTACTAGATAGTATTTTTAGGAATCGAATACTCATGTAAGTTATAAGTTTGATTTACTTTTTTTTTGGTGATGATTACATTTACTCCAGTGCTGTAGCGTATTAATTACATAAATTCAAATTGAGAGAGGAAAAGCATTTTCACAAAGATCTGAAATACTACACGACTTGCAATTTATGTGCAAAACCCTTTCAGAAAATGTAAGAAGTGGTTAATATTCAGTTACAGCCATATACAATAAATAGCCTCAAATTTGCCAATAACTACTTATGTCCAACAAACACAGCTGAAACTTCTCACTTTTAAGTTACTACAAAGACAAGCTGTGAACAAAAAGATGGCCACATTCCTCCTGCTCTCAATCTTCTTCACTTGCCCAGAGCCTCAACACATTGGTCTGTGCATTCACTGTGGCAGCAACCACACACTGAGTTTGGTGAGACTTGTGTCACTTGTCACCTTGTCACAGTCCTCCTCTCTCAGCCTGTTAGAAGTGTAATTCTTAAGAGTAAGCTGTGTTAAAACTCCTGCTAAATATAAACATAAACATAAGTATGTTTCTGTCTCTCCAGGTGTGTAAAACCCATTTATTTCCTCATGTAAGCTTTCAGACAAAACAAAAATAAGAAAACTGGCAAGTGGTAATAATTCCAGAAAATCTTCATCAAGTGTTGATGGTTGTAGAAGCTCATCCCCTTGGCCCTGCTCTGCATTTTGCATGTTATTGCTCTTGAAAGGGCATATGCCAAAAAAAAGAAATGGCATATACTATGTATACACAAGTGTACAAACATACAGCAGTAATACTACAAGCAAGCCTGATGGCCTTATGAATTAGAAGCATGCAAACTCACAAATAAAATTACAAAATTTTTTAAGATAAAAATTACTTTGCGTGTTTGGAGAAGACCAGTTTAGAAGAGGAAACACAGCTTGCAAAGCACTGATAAATGGATTAGGCAAATATTACTAACCAAAAGGTTATGAACATTTTCAACATGTAACATATATAATCTTCAGCTTAGTTAAGTCACTTTTAACAACATGACCATCAAGAACTTCAGGAATTACAGACAATTAAATTATCTCTTCAGAGTAAGAGCATGCTAGTGCTTGTTTCTAAGATATACTATACTAAGTTGCGACATTTCACCATAGCATTACTTTGCTTAATCCTAATTCCATTATTTAGTACACTAAAAGTCTGCATTAAAAAGAATTCCTATTTGATTTCTAACTAAAGCTCAATCCCCCCAAAACAAGACGGGCTATCAGTTTGTTCAGCATCTATGAATTGTCAGATTTCAGACAACCCTGCAAGTCCATGACCATGTTAGTGCAGCCAAGTTCAGGGGACTCAGACAAATTCTTTCCCAAAATATCAATTTTAAACCCCAAAACATACGGGTTTTATAACCCAAAACATAAAGAGCTTTAAACAATGGCACAAGTGCATTTTAAAAATTAATTCAAACTACCTAATAGATTGATAGGGATATGCAACTCTGTTTTAGGAAGATAAGAAAATGCAAACTATCCACTGCCTACAATATGCCAATCCATATTACAGTTATGATTTTGAGAAAAAGGAAATTGATGCAGTACTGCTTGAGTTTGCAGACATACCACTCCAGAGCCTCCACCATAACTAAAAGTTTACACAAACAGTAGAATGCAATTAAAAATTCTGTTGAGTTTCACTGATGTTGATCACCTGATGCAAGAACATTTCTAAATCATCTCAGCTTCACCCCACTGTTACTTGAGTGAAAGCAAGCACAGGAGACTTCTTTTCCTCAATTTTCAACAATAAGACAGGACATCCTCAGGACAAGTGGCCTTCTGAGCTGGTAGATGGCGATGGGGAGCAGAACAGATCCCAAGCAATCCAGAAGGAAGCAGTTAGTGAGTGACCTGATGAAACACTTAGATGCTCACAAGTCTATGGGACCCATCCTGTCAGGATGGGATCCATCCTGAGTGATGAGGTAGAAAAGCTCACCAAGCTGCTCTCCATCATTTATCATCAGTCCTGGTTAACTGGAGAGGTCCCAGATGACTGGAAGCTGGCCAGTGTGATGCCCATCCATAAGAAGGGCCAAAACGAGGATCCAGGAATCTACAGGCCTGCCAGCCTGACCTCGGTGCCTGGCGAGATTATGGAAGGGATCATCTTGAGCATGACCACATGGCACCTACAGGACGGCCAAGGGATCAGACCCCAGCATGGATTTAGGAGGGGCAGGTCCTGCCTGACCAACCTAATCTCCTTTTATGACCAGGTGACCCACCTGGTGGATGAGGGGAAGGCTGTGGATGCTGTGTGCTTGGACTTCAGCAAAGCCTTTGACAGCATCTCCCATAACATCCTCCTGGAGAAGCTGGCAGCCCATGGCGTGGACAGGTTCACTCTTTGCTGGGTTAGGAACTGGCTGGACGGCCGGGCCCATAGAGTGGTGGTGAATGGTGCTGCATCCAGCTGGCTGCCAGCCACCAGTGGTGTTCCCCAGGGATCTGTGTTGGGCCCAGTGCTGTTTAGTATCTTTACTGATGATCTGGATGAGAGGATCGAGTCTGCCATTAGCAAATTTGCAGGTGACACTGAGTTGCAGGGGAGTGTTGATCTGCTGGAGGGCAGGAGAGCTCTGAAGAGGGACCTGGACAGGCTGGATAGATGGGCCAAATCCAACAATATGAGCTTTAACAAGACCAAGTGCCAGGCCCTGCACTTTGGTCACAACAACCCCATGCAGTGCTACAGGCTGGGGACAGAGTGGCTGGAGAGCAGCCAGGCAGAAAGAGACCTGAGGATGCTGACTGACTGAACACGAGACAGCAGTGTGCCCACATGGCCAAGAAGGCCAATGGCATCCTGGCCTGTATCAGGAATAGTGCGGCCAGCAGGACCAGGGAAGTCATTCTTCCCTTGTACTTGGCACTGGTTAGGCTGCATCTTGGGTACTGTGCCCAGTTCTGGGCCCCTCAATTTAGGAAGGATATTGAGATGCTGGAGTGTGTCCAGAGAAAGTCAGTAAGTATGGTGAAGGGTCTAGAACACAAGTTCTATGAGGCTGACAGAGCTGGGGTTGTTTAGCCTGGAGAAAAGGAGGTTCAGGGGAGACCTTATCACTCTCTACAATTATCTGAAAGGAGGTTGTAACCAGGTGGGGTCAGTCTCTTTTCCCAGGGAAACAGCAACAGGACAGGAGGACATAGTCTTAAGTTGTGCCAGGGGAAGTTTAAGCTGAACATCAGGAAAAAGTTCTTCACACAATGAGTGATTGGGCACTGGAATGGGTTGCCCAGGGAGGTGGTGGCGTCACTGGGGATGTTTAAGAAAAGACTGGGTATGACACTTAGTGCCATGGTTTAGCTGACAAGGTGGTGTTAGTCATAGGTTGGACTTGATAATCTTACAGGTCTTTTCCAACCTACTTAATTCTGTGATTCTGTGAGCCAACCCTACAAATAAGAGCAGAACAATATTGAGGCACAACAGTGATCACTGTATCAATACGCAGTTTCAACGTATTTCGTCTTCAGTAGCCAAGACAAGAGTTTTACAGTTCAAACAGCTACCAAAGACAGAATATACTCAATCACGGTCCAAGAGTGGTATTTTCTCAACACATTTAGAACTGGCTGCATTTGCCCATTAGTGGGTTCATCTTCCACTCTCAGATGTTGGATGACCAACAAAGAAAATATTTAAGGACTTGTTTATAGTATTTTTGTTACTCTGACAGCTCATTCCCTGCTACATATTTTGTTAAATTATAGGCAGAGCTCTCTAGTGAGTCCTATAATTAGACTACTTAATGCTTTCCAGCATATACATGCCGCGGGTAGAAAGCGCGAGTAACTCGGAGTCTTTTGCGTCGGTCCCGTTTGCCTAAATAACGCGACTCCGGCGTTATCCAGTCTCCCATCAGAGGCGAGCCAAGCATCAGAACTCCCGAAGAATCTTGGCTTTCCTCACGCACAGCGGTTTAATTTATGCAGGGAAATAAAGAGAATGAGAAAGGGTTCTTTCCGCTTATCGCCAGTAGGTTTTATTCCTGGAATATGCTGCGGAGAAGACAGCCAACATGGCGACTGGGGCGTGTTATAAAACGGGGGGCAAGGGGAGGGCAGCCGGGAGAGCCAATCACGTTAACATGAGCTAGCAGTGCCCTTGCACCAGGAGGGCCAATGGGAGCCTGGGATACATCAGGAAGTGCATGCCCAGCAGGTCGAGGGAGATGATCCTCCCCCTCTACTTGGCTCTAGTGAGGCCACATCTGGAGAGCTGTGTCCAGTTCTGGGCTCCTGCATACAAGAAAGACAAGGAGCTACTGGAGAAGGTACAGTGGATGGTCACAAAGATAATCAGGGGTCTGGAACATCTCTCTTATGAAGAGAGACTGGGGGAGTTGGCCCTGTTTAGTCTAGAGAAGACAGAGAGGGGATCTAGTCAATACATACAAATACCTCAAAGGAGGCTGTCAAGAGGATGGTGCCAGACTTTTTTCAGTGATGCCCAGTGACACGACAAGGAGTAATGGCCATAAACTAAATGAAAAAATGTTCCACTTCAACATGAGGAAGAACTTCTTTACACTGAGGGTGGCAGAAAACTGAAATAGGCTGTTCAGGGAGGTCACAGTCTCCCTCTCTGGAGACATTCAAAACCTACCTGGACACATTGCAGTGTAACCTTCTCCAGGTGACCCTACCTTGGCAGGGGGTTGGACTACATGATCTCCAGAGGCTCCTTCCAATCTTACCAGTTCTGTGATACTCCAGGATAAATCATCCCCCTAGCCCACACTGACCTTAATCTCAGGCACCAAATTTATAGGCTGAAGGCTGTTGAGGATTACATCTAGGGCAAGTGGCTCAGTGTACAGCTGCACTGCAAGCTACAGGTTGCGCCCTGGGTGGGGGGAAATTGCTGGAACCCCCAGCAAAGAGCCCTTTGCCCAATAAAGGCCACAGGGACTTGCCATGCCAGCTGGATGGTGGCGAGTCACCCAGAGACTCTGTAGAACCCAATCAACAGTGAGAAGACCCAGATCAAACATCACCATTAAAACAGACACCAAGACTGAAAGCCAGGCATTGCCTTGTTCAGAGTACCTACCAGGAGGCACCCATCTCCATCTGTCATTATTTTGCAGAACCATGACAAAATTTCTTCAAGGA
Source organism: Climacteris rufus (assembly GCA_013398175.1). Lineage (NCBI taxonomy): Eukaryota > Metazoa > Chordata > Aves > Passeriformes > Climacteridae > Climacteris > Climacteris rufus. Next base: position 473,771 of record VZRZ01008246.1, read on the forward strand.
AGCAGACATCTGGGACTCTGCTATGGGAAACCTTGGCTCAAGATTGTGAGGGAAACTTGTCTGACAGTGTGAATGTATGGGGAATCAGGTGGGGCACCTGTCAGTTCACTGGAGCTGCCTGGAGCAAAGGGGCTTCAGTCCCCCCAGTAAAAGCCTCGAGTGGTGCGAGTGTGACTGCCAGAGTGGCTCGTGGATGGCTGAACAAGGAAGTTGCCTTAACAGGCTGTGACATTGGTGATCTTTTGTCACAATATTTAACTCTTATTCTCTCATTTCTATCTTGGATAGAAAGCTGAAAATGAGGTAAAATGGTTCATGAAGCTGAATGCCAGATGATACCTTCAGTATTAAGAAAGAACACATAAAGTTATTTTTTAAATAACCTTCGTATTTTCAACATTCTGAACAGTTTATGTAGCCCTCAAGTTTGGCCTAAGTGAAGCAGCCTTACTTGATCCTTAAGGACTGACTGAACTCCAGAAACCAATGTGTTCTTAATATTCTTACTATTCCTCCTCCCTCTGAAGAATTACCATGCTCAAATCATTTTTTGCAAGGATTCTGATGAGTGGGGTGCAAAGGCCGAAGCACATGTGATTCCTAGACTGAAGGGCTTCCATAACATGCTGTGAAAGAAAACCCAAAATTTAACAGGAATTAGAGTTTGACCCAAGTCTTATTGCTCTGGAGATGGCAATAGTTGAAAATATACATGTTACATACTTACAGTATATTCGATTGCCAAAGGCAACCCTTATTCCCTTTCAGAAAAATAATAGAATCAGTATTAACCCATTATCAAACAAATTTGAAAATTCATACATTGTCTTAGCAAAGTGCATCATGGCACATGTGTATTTGTAGTGTGTTAATGCTTAAAAGCTTCTACAATTGTACACGACCAGTTTTGCTATGTAATACACAAGCACAGAAAGACAGAGGTAAGGGGATCAAAGTACAAAACTCGTCTACGAGATAAGCCAGTATTTCCTCATCAGTTCAAGAAGCTAGAAGATGACAGCTATCAGCTAAAGGCTTAGTTTTGATTCTTACTGACAAATAATTCATTCCCCAGAGTAAAATAAATAAATAAATCTGGTTATTTCTCCAAGGTGCGGAATGTCAGGAAATAAAAGTTGTGAATAATTAAGTAATTTTATTATTTACAAAATATTTATGTAGAAGAGATTTGTGCAATTTGTACCACAATCTTTTATGCCTCATCCCTACTGTGGTAAGGGAATAGGAAAAACTGAAGAGCTAAAAGTTCAGGGTTTCTCTCTGCAATTAAAAAAGCCCCAGAATCCAGGAGAGCCGAACTGCATTTTTAGAAAGAGGCAGTACAGAAATCAGATACAAGGTCTTTTCTGGTTTGCTTTTCATTTTGATGAGCAATCTAAGCAAACTGGTGTACATATCAGGAGTCGTAAAATGCAAGTTTAGATTCAGACTAGCTTATACAGCCTCCAAAACCTAGTCTTAAATATCAGAAAGGAAAAAAATACAGATATATCTGAACCACTACAATCTTTGCACTGCAACATCTATTTAGAAGTACTTCAACTTTAGTATATGAATACAGAAAAGATGCAGGAGTACCAAAGCTACTGAAGGAATATTATTTCAGCTTTACTTGCTGTGCTTTATTAATAGCCAACGCTAGAAAAACATTTCAACTAATATAATAACAAAGTCATTATACACCAGTAAAGTGAGCCCAAAAAGTATCTTAGCTAATTCATCTTTAGCTCTAAGAGCTATATATATTGTGCTCTGCTGTCACTTCCATAACACTCATGAGGATGTGAGTGATATTTGGATCTGCATGACTGGTAGGTCATCCACAGCAAGGTATCACCGGTTTGCTGACAGCTGATAGCAAACTAGCTTTGTTATCTTCTGCAGCTGGGCCTTGTATACATGTAAACAACTATACTGTACAACAAAAAGAACATTTTTATCTTCCAGGAACTATGGTGAATATGATTGATGTATTTCACTTCAAACTCTGTTCAGAAGTCAATGTGGTAACAGTTTGAAAGCTGAAAGCTGTTCTTCCCTAGAAAAGACTGGAATCACCAAGTAAGCATATTTTAATAGTCTAGGGCTGCTCCAAATGGCACCATACCAACTCAGAAAGCATCTGATAAGCAAATTGTCTGAAGTAGTTCTATGGAAGTACTAATATATGCTTTTACCTCACAATGTGGTCATATTTTATGAGCTACTTGCAATAACAGCAAACAGAACTAGTCAGATGTCTGCTTTTCCCTACAAATGAAAAAATTACAAGTTTTTCTGTAACACTGCTACTGGAGATCCACAGATCAAATAAAATACAAGCTTAAAGACGAAAGTGGGCATGAAAAAGAAACTTACCTAGTATTCCATAAATGGAGCATACAAATTGTAGATTTATTTTAAACTGATAACATCTTGGAATTTTGACACATTAAAAAAATCTTATCGTTGTAGAATATAAAGCAAGCATGTTTGCACGCATGTTTTATTACAATTCTTTGATCAGACTAATGATGTCATTTACAACTGTAATTAACTCTGAAATTGCTTTTAGTATAAAAATATTCTGAGTATAAACCAAAAATTTCATGTGTAATGCTTGCAACTTTGATACTAGAGAAGTAAAAATACCAAAAAACCTGATCCACTAAAGACATACTAAAACATAGCTCACAGGGGAGGACAGAAAACACACAAGGCAATAGCCTTCACTACTAAAAAGGTTAGCATTCTTCATGTATTGGCAGAACATTTTACCATACAATACTCTTCAACCAAGTATTTTCACTGTATTAAATGTTGTCCAACAGTTCACTGTAATACCACTGGCCATTGACACCTGTACACAAAACAACTGCCTGGTCAAATGAAAACACTGCAAAAAAAATGCCCTCCAAAAGACATAACATGCCCCTATAATCAGGGCATGTATTTTCAGTGGCATTATGCAATATCTGCATCATATTTAGGCACAGTAATACTGCTGACGAACTGAGTATTACGAAAATCTAATCCAACAAACAGATTTCAAATATGATTTGCTTTTAATCAAACTGCCAACATTTATGAGAATTTTTCTGAGAAATTAAAATTCTTGTCTTAATCATTTAAACTTAATTTTTCCTAAAATTTTCCATTTGATGTAGAATCAGACCTTATAAAAAAAAATAAGAGGTTTTCATCCCCTTAGGACTTCACTACTCACTGAATTTCTAATTAAAGGATGTGTTTCACAAGTAAAACTGTTATGGCAGGTCCCTAAGCCCAAGGATAACTGTAAATCTGAGGGAACTTTAGTACTCTGTTTCCACTCAATCTTATTTCTCCTTCTGCCTCTCTGGTCATTCCAGTCTAACCACTCTATTTAGACATTAATGTTCTTCCAACGTAACTTGGCATGTGCTGTGGGGAATCCTTTGCTTCTATTTCTCTGGAAAATGGAGTTTGCTGGACATATGTAATGAATCTCAATAGAAATGATGAACAGTACAGAAAGCATTGATACATACAGGTGAAATGTCTGTAGCACCCAACAAAATTTCAAAACATATTTATCTTTTAAATATGTTATCTGAATTGAGAAAAGAACTATTACTTTTTACTAAATCAATTGATTCAACTGAAAAAGAAGACAAACGTTCAGGCTCACATACTTTTTTCAGATTTGGAATAAAAGCAAACATCTTCAAAAATCAACACAAGTTAAGGAAAAGTGTTTTGTTTTTCAATCAACCAGAAAGTATTTGAGCAGAAAAACAGATGGCATTAGAACAATAATAGGGTGAAGAATGTTACCAGCGAATCTTTTTCTTTATTTCTCACTGAAATAGAAAGGAAGGTTTCTTCCATTTGCAGAGGCAGCATCAAGTTAATGATAGACAAAAAAACCCAGTAATTCAGTTGCACAGAAGAACATCCCTCACAGCTTCAATACTTCATATTCTCCTAAGGTTTTGCTGCTTAAAAGTCGGAAAACCTCGGCCAAATCAGTTTTGTAACATCCTGCACATCATACAATAAATTTTTTAAAAAAGGGAAGAATCAACTCTCAGTACCAACTCACTCATTTTAGGCCACAGTGGTAGTTCTCATGTGGCAATATGCTTCTTCTATACTCTGCATTAAGAACAGAAAACTCTCCTTACAGAAAAACTTAATAATTCATCCTGGGTGACACTGCTTGCTGATATTCTGGAGCACCAGTCAAATCTCTCTCCAGGGACAGGGAAAAGTCATTACAGACATATATACATACACACACACACACCACACACACACATAGATATATATATATGCACATATATATATCTATCTATACATATCTCACAGTAGTGAAAATAAGCATTTATTAGAAAATTCCAAAACACAAAACAATGAAGTACTTTTCCTTTCATTTCTATTACTGCAGGAAGCAAACTGCCAAGCTGAAATCACTAATAGCATGGAATCTACTACAAATTTCAGGTATAGCTGATTATCTCCTGAAGAAAACATGGTGTTAAAAATTAAAGTGGATTGTTTCACTGCAAGAAAACACATCGTTTTTTGCAGCAAAATGCAGCAACTGAACTTCTGACTAGGACTCAATATTTCCTTTGACAAAGTTCACAGAATCACAAAAGCATTCTGCTTTATGCTATCAGCCTATGCCCATGCTCACTAATTCAGGGAAACTTTTTGTTTGCATTTGTTGCCTTTTTTAAAATCAAGCCACTTCAAAAGAGCCATAGCACTCAATATGAAAGAAGATGAATGCAGATTATCTTCTCTGTTTGTTTTATTATGCAAGTCAGTGTTACCCATCATCCTGACAGTGATTTTAAATGATATTTTATAACTGATAATTTAGGCTCAGTTTGGTTTGTTGTTTAGTTTTTTTGGGGGGATGAGAGGGGGTTGGGCTGGTTTTTATTTTGGGGAGGAGAGGGAGTGGAGTGGGGGAAATATGTTTGAGTTTGATCATTATTACTGGCATAGTTAGAAACAACTACAAATGCTCTGTTTAAACCTTTTGGATCATCCACCTCAAATTACCTGGATTCACCTAGCTTTTCAACCAAAAGTGGAAAAAAACCAAAGTCAGTCTTTCTGTTTGTAACTTCTATCCCACTACCTCACTGAGTTCAGTTCAGGGGTAAGATTTTTAAAACCTGAAGACTTAAAACATTTCCTAATCTGGGGATTAATCACTACAGCTTAAAGATCTGTTTTATTAATATTAAACACTTCAGTATTTAATCTAAAAAATAGACTATTCATATCTACCAATGCACAGAAAATAGTGAGATTCAGAAATATGAGAAAAAATGCAATGAAGGACACAAAGGTTTTTTTTAAGTTGAAAAACAGTTCTCAACTGACCTCCTTGTCTGGTGTTAAAGTGCCTTCATCATTCTGATCTGTAAATGAAGATGTCCTGATTCTGCTGTCAGCTGATGGAGGGGACTTTGAAGGGACCTACAGAGAGACCGAGTACATCAACAAGTCATACTATTAACTCCAGAACTAATTATTCTGGATCATAATTTACTTCAACAATTACAAACTATATAATCTCAGTAAAGCCTAGTCTAGATCTTTTTAAAGAAAACATCTGTCTGTGACAAGTTCTACCTTACTACAAAGTCTCCAGAGCAGAATTTGTCATGAATCAGCCACAAGAACATGCAACAAAAGAGGTTATTGTGATTATTTCTGACTATGGTCCTCTTAGACCATATTTGAAACACAAGCCTCTAATATTTTAGGAACATAGTACAGTTGCTTAACGTTTAACATTTCTGTCATTTGACAGGGATTCAAGCATTTATAAGTGGAATAGCATCTGATTAAGGACTTAGGAAATTAACAACAAAAAAAGACAGAAGAAGAAAATGTATAAACATTAAATTTACAACATTCATAAAATTGAATCTAAGTAACAAAAAAGGGCAGAAGACATTGCTACATTTTATGTCAATATGTACTTTTTGTTCCTATCAGAACTAAACATTAATTTACAGAAAATTTACATCATGCAGACTGAGGTTCTAACAAGTCACACCAACTCAACACAAACTACCTTGCCAGCTTCATAATTCAAACTTCAAATATAAAATTTCAGCATGAATGTAACAAGCAGTAAAGTTGGCAAGACCTCTCACTAGGTATTGTGAGAGGCTGGAAGGATTGCTGGCTCAAAACATTTCAGGCACATGTGTGGAGTACGGGGAAGGTCGAGAGGTGCATTGAAGAGGTGATGCCCTGCTCCACACACCCCATCCCTCTGGGCCTGTATCCCAGCCCCACAGTGGCTGCCAGTCCCTGGCACACTGGAGGCACTGCACCACACCCCACCCTTGGAGCCCCAGTCTAGCCCCAGAGTGGCCAGATAACCAGAAGTCCCACCTGGGGGAAAGGTCCAGGAAAACCAAGGGGTACTTAACCCAGGATACAAGGAAAGCACATGACTTGATCCTAACTCCTCTTGGAATTTCTATCAGCTGAACACAGCTGGAACTAGGAGTGATAGCTGTATTTGTTCTTTTCTATATAAAAGTTATTCCAAAATCATAGTTACAGGTTTGATGAAGTAGACCCAACGAGCCAACCTGAAAATACTACTCAAAATTCAAACAGCTTACCTAGTACCAAATAGCTATTCACCATGAAACCTTTATGTTCTGCTGAAAAAAAATCACACCAAAAGTATTCATATAGGGCTTTTAAAAACCAATCTATTCATGCCAACAGCCTACTATCTCCTTTTATTCCTACCCCCTAACCTAAATCAATTTCCTGCTGTATGATGAAGGCCAGAAACATTCATGGACACTTTGCCACTGTCAGGAAGCAGTATGAACCTCTCTCTTCGCCCTGCCCTGAACGGTTCTGCAGTTCTCACTGCTGCATTCAGACTTCTTGTCAATTTGCAGTCATTCAGTGGCACTAAGCTTTGCAACACAAATACTCATTGATCTTATGCAAAAACAGAAAGAGCTGAAACAGGATAGCATAGTTAAGTTGGAAGGGATCAACTGTCTGACCACCTCAGGGCTGACGAAAAGTTAAATCATGGCTTTAAGGGCACTGCCCAAATGCCTCCTCAACACTGACAGGTGTGGCAGGGGCAGAAGGCATCAACCACCTCTCCAGGAAGCCTGTTCCAGCTTTTGGCCACCCTCTGGGTCATGAAATTTTTCCTCATGTCAAGTCCAAACCTCCCCTGACAGAGGCAGCTTTGAGCCATTCCCATGTGTCCTGGCACTGGGAGAGGCAGAAGAGCTCAGCACCTCCCTCTGCACTTCCCCTCCTCAGGAAGCTGTAGGGAGCAGTGGGGTTTCCCCTCAGCCTCCTCCTCTCCAAACCAGACAAGCCCAGTGGCCTCAGCCACTCCTCAGAGCACATTCCTGCCAGACCCTTCCCCAGCTTTGGTGCCCTTCTCAGGACACGTTCAAGTACCTTCACATCCTTTTTGAATGGTGGGGCCCAGAACTGCACACAGTTCCCAAGGTGAGGCTCAGCAGTGCTGAATTCAGCGGGATAATCGCCTCTCTTGGTGGGCTGGTGATGCTGTGTTTGAAGCACCCCAGGATGGGGTTTGCTCCCTTGGCTGCCAGGGCACCACTGTTGACTCCCATTGAGCTTCCTGCCAACCAGCACTGCCAGACCCTTTCTGCAGGGCTGCTCTCCAGCCACTCCTCTCCCAGTTTGGACTGTCTGGAATGACTCCATCCCAGGTGCAGAATCCAGCATTTGGTTGGTCTTGTTCAGTTTCATGTCATTGGTGATTGCTCAATACTCCAGTCCATCCAGATCCCTCTGCAAGGCAAAGCCTCTTGTCCCATGGGAGAGTCAGCAGCATTGCCCAGTTTAGTATCTTCACCAAACTATCTGTGCATTCAACTGCATCCTTCAGATCACTGATAAAAAGACTGGACAGAACTGCCTCTAGACTTGGGCCCTGAGGAACACCGCTGGTAACTGCTCACCAGCCAGATGGTGTCCTGTTCACTGCAGCCATTTGAGCCCTGCTCTTCAACCAATTCTTCACCCAGCACACTGCATACCTGCTCATCCCACTGTTGGACAACTTGTCTGGAAGAATGCTTTGAGGGACAGTATCAAAAGCCTTCTGAAACCCATAAAAACTACATCCACCACCTTCCCTTCATGTACCAGGCAGGTGACCTTACTGCAGAAAGTTATTAAATCAGTTAAACAGGAAATTCCCTTTGTGAACTCATGCTGACTGTGTCTGATGATTGCACGGTTCTTTAAATGTCTTTCAACAGCATCCAGTATGATCTTCTTTGTCATTTTTCTAGGTCCTGAGGTCTTCTCTCATGCCTTTCTTGTAATCTGGAATAACACTGGCTAGCTCCCAGTCAGCAGGGATCTCCCCAGATTCCCAAGATGATTGAAAGGAGCCCTACTGTAACGTCTGCTAGCTCCTTTAGTACCCTGCAATGAATGCCATAGGCCCCATGAATGTATGAACATTCAACTGATACAACTTGACCCTTAAAATTTCAGTGTTCACAAATGGAAACTCAGTGGTCCTGCATTTATGGTCCCCTGACTCCAGACTAGGCAGCCCAAGGTCTGTCAGTGCTATTAAAGACTGAGGCACAGAAAGCATTGACTGACTCAATTTTTTCTTCATCCCTAATTGTCAGGTGACAATCTTGGACAAGTATCAGCCCAAGACACCTGTAAGTGTAATAGTGTTTTTTTCTCCCTGCCAGCAGTTAGAAAGAGATGTGTTCCTCATCCTGTGAGGGGCAGCTATTCTCAATGTGACAGATGGCATCAGTTAGCTAACCATTCACACGAAAGAGAAAGGCCTACAAAAACCTCCTCAGAAAAAGTGTTACACTTGAGAAATTTCCAGACACCAGTCTTAGGTTAGTAAATTTAGTCTTGGATACTACAAATCAGAGTACAAATGTGAAGTTCTAGACCTCAAAGTAGGAGATATGAGTAGAGCAGTGAGGCTGTAGTGAGGGAAGCCTCTCTACAGCCAGGTATACAAAAGAAAAGAGCAAAAATTAATGCAAATGCAAGTTTCATAAAACTAAAAAATGGTGTTAGGAAAATTTGGTTTGAAAATGTTTTGACAGAAAGTAATGCATTTTAAGGATCTTAATTACTAAAAGAAAAGTAACAAGAGCATATCCCACATTTTCTGCAAAGCTACAGTACATTTTATAAGCCTCAAAACCTCACTTCTCCCTCCTTGACAGAATCTGTTTTTAAATGAGATACAAGAAGTGAGAAGACAAACCTATTTTACTTCTAAGATCAAATTTAACTATTTCTCCTAGTGTTACTTGAGAGAAACTGAAGAGTAGCAAATACTGCAAAACAACTATTTAACATGATAATAAAAATCTGTTGTAAGTTTTTACTTCTGCCTTTCCATTCATGTCAACCCTTGAGTTACATGACCTGCTCTGTCCACAGTACAGCAGACTAAGTCTATAGACCAGGTATAATTTGTCATGAGCTCCTGTATCAGGTTTCAGGGTATTTGTCAATGTTCATTTCAAGGCCCAGATAAAGACTGAAGAGTATTACACTGTTGGGTGTACACATGCACTTAGGCCCACATTAATTCACTAGGATGATTTTCAGCAAGTACCAACCCTTGAACACATGCACGGAGTATCCTGAACTAAGTGGATCACAATATTGTGTGCAAGGTATCATAATTCAGCTGCTGCTTACTGGAACCAGTAAACTCTGCACCTCAATCCCTTTACACTGTACTGAAAGTTCACCACGTGTGCCACTTAAGGACAGCACTCTAAACTGTAACTAACAAAAATATACTTCACTAACTAGAGAAGGCACAAAGTTAATAACTATGGAAGGCCTTAAAGTAAGACTCAACAAGCTACATAAAACTTCACAGAATATCCACTTCCAAAAATCCCACCTCTACTTCACAAACGAGTTATTACAAGAATACAACACAACTGAATGTCAGCAGTTTTGAAACCATGGTGTAATACTGAGACTATGCAGAGTCAGATCTTCCAGTGGTTCAAATTACACTCAGATCAAGCCCAGCCAACTAATGACCTATTTGTCAAATTACCTCAATTACCTGCCTGTAGCTTAACATTTACAGGATAGAGAGTTTGTATCAGTTTTATACTTTTAATTTCCAATATGCAAAGGATACTTAACCTAGCAATGAAACACAGGCAAACATTATCAGCAGACTTTGCCAACATGAAGTTAACTTGTTGAAGTCTTTCTACTCAAAATTAGCTAAGAGAGAATTTATTCTGCTTGGACACATGCATAAAATCGTCACAATGTTTTTTTTGGCCACTGTCACTTAGAGAGATACACTGCACCCATGTCATATCTAAGTCTGTATTATTATCACATGAAAGCAGGAGTTTCTAGAATCCAACACTTATAATAATTTAGAGAAAGTGCATGCAACAGATAAATGCCCAATTAAATTATGACTAAAATAAATAAATGCCTTGTTCTCAGATTTTTTACTATATTCTCAATTCTTCTACAGTTAAAAAAAATACAAGAATAAGGTCGAGGTATGCAAACCAGCCCTCTAAAAGATGAAAACAGAAGAGACTCACAGAACTGAAAAAACGAACATTAACATAAGAGAGAAGGACAAGGGATTTCAATGCTGGATTGTTATTCAGTGCACAGGAAAGTGTCATTACTTTAGAGGCTAAAGAAGAAACCCATTTCTGTTTCATTCCGTTTGGTGTTTACGCAAAAGTTTTTTTTTTTTCTATTTCTCCTCAAGACAGCCTTTGAGGAGCGGCCAAAACGAAGCACGGTTTATGGCAGAAGGCGGATCGGTAACAACAAACTTAGGAATCGAAGTTCTAGCGGAGCCGCGCCGCGCTGACAGCGACCCGGGGCGCGACGCCCGCCCGCCCACCCATCCCGGAGCCTTCGCTCGGCCAGGCCTGCGCGGCGCGACCCTCCCGCGGCGGCGGCGGCG
>VZRZ01008246.1:485087-504064 GCA_013398175.1 Climacteris rufus
GAGCCGAGCGCTGCGGCCGGCACGGTGTGCGGCGAGGCACAAACTTCCTAAGGCAATGCCCGGCGCCACGCCTCACCGCAGGCCGAGGTGCAGCCCCGGCGGCCCCGGGCGCCGGGACCGCGGCGGCGCGGAGCGGCGCTGCTTGGCCTCGCTTGCTCCGTCTCTCTGACGTCCTGGCAATGGAGCGGGCGGAGGAGTCACCGCTTCTGTCAGGAGGGAGGAAAAACGGAGCGGTGACAGCCGGCGCCTCCCGTGCCTCGCCGCCGCCGTGGCCGTGGGGTTCCGCGCCTTAAACCCCGGCACCGCGCCCCTCCATCTGCCAGAAGGCTGAGCCAGGGGCTCTGTAAGCCCTCGCCTGAGAGGCCTCCCGAGTCGGTCAGTGACGGTGCCGCGGACAAGCTTTGACAAGCCGAAGAATCGGGCAGGAAGGTAACAATAAGGTGCTCGGTTCTTGGGCTTGTGGAAGCTTCCGAAAATTCCGAAAATTCCCCAAAAGCTGCTTTTTGAAACTGCCTGAAAACCTGTCTGCTGATAAGAAAGTCGCGATGTTTTCGTTTAGTCCACCCTGAAGCCTTTTGAGTACTCTTCTGTTTGTAAATCTGAGATTGACCGATACAACTAAACCACCATTGAAGATGGTTTGCAACTGTTGTTGTTGCTACTGTCTCCATGAAATTAGGGCGGAAATGTTCTTGGCTGCTTTAGGTTAAAACCTCTGGCTTTAGATCCCTTGTTGGGTGATACCTGGTGCGTGTTCAGTGCTGCCAGTGCAGATGCAGAGGGCTGTCAGCAATAGCCAGCATTCATTCTCCCAAAATGGAACTATTTTGCAACTTACTGTGTTAACAGTGACATTGTATGAAGGCTGAAAAATGCAAGAAATTATTAAGTACGTGGTCTTCTGTACAGCCTTCTACTAAGGGAGGCTGTATACAGTAATCACAAACGTCCAGAAATGCTTTCACTGAAATATACTCCTGAAATCTCTAAGTGATTTGAGGGAAAATAGTGGATAGGAAATGATTTGCTCATTTGCTGTTACACTGACAAAAAAAATAACCAAGATACATCTTCAGCAAACATATTTTTTTTTTGGCTACATGTTTAAAGAAAAGTAGTTTTCAGCAATCTGTTTGGTTGTAAATAAACTGCAACTGGTAGTGATCCCTTTTTTGTGTGTTCCTGTTAAGACTACTATGCATACTTCAGACGACAGCAGGAACTTGCACACTCTACTGATTTTTTGGTGAGAACAACTGTTGACTTTGAACAACTTCAAAAAAGCTAGTTTGAACCTACAAGTTGTAATAGCCAGGTAAGTGCCTCTAAGATTTGTAGGGTATCTTTTCTGTAAGTGAGCTTGAAACAGAGATACAGGAAAAAGTGTCCAGGACTAAAAAGGAAAAACCATCTGAATAGCAGTCCATGAGGAAAAGAGATAAAATGGGCAATTAAGTTTATTGCATCCATAAAAAGTAAACATTTTCTACTTCAGTCAGGTAGTTTCTGTTCCCTCTAAATATGATATGCAGCAGCATGGCTGTAAAATTCAGAGGTTATCCAGTGAGAGGAGCATTGCTTGATGAATGCTTTGGGAAAACATTTAACAACCTTCAATAACCTAACAAATCCATGATCCTCTCACACCTATGTTCTCTACTACAAATGCTAGCTCATATTCTCTTATTCCGTTCAGATTACACTCCTGTTTTAAACCTAAGTCACTAAATGTAGTATGTTAATTTGATGGACAGATGCATAATTGAAAGGACACTAGCTCCTACAGCTATCAAATAGAAAAGCACAGCTTTTAAAATTCATTCCTAAAATGTATACAACACAAAATAGATCTCTGTGTTATTTCCTTGGAAAATCTAAAGCTTGAGATGGTATGTTCTGAGTGTTTCTCATAGAACAGATGTTTTCATAGGACTAAAGACTATGTGGAAGAGAACAAGTATGAGACTAGAAACTATGACAAAAGAAGTCAATTTTTCCTATGCTAAAGTCTTAGTTACTACAGAAAATGGTAAGGGGATTTACTCTGTTAATGGGTTGCAGTAATACTAATCTGGTAATTATATGATAGTTGGATATTTTCTAGGAGACTTTTTTTTACTACAGCAAGGTCTTTTGTTGTGTAAATTTCACGGTACTTAATCACCTCTTGTTCTTCACAGGAGGTGCCTAACCTGGGTTTTAGAAAGAGATGAAATTATATTTGTATGTATCATTTAATCATTGGTGGCATATAAAAAATCAACATGAATTTCAGTGCTTTTGAATTGGAATATTTTGTGATACATGGCTATGTGTCTACTATTGCTCCAATAATACAAAGTGGTATCCCATATTAAGCAGTGGTATCCAAATTCTGAAGATATATATGATAACTGTGCAAACCCCTATCATAAGCTTTCTAAATGGGTTTTCAATGTTTAGCATCTGGGCAAGTTTGATGAAAACATATTACAATAGACAAAGCATTTACTCTAAACCCCACAGAAGTCCCAGGGGAAATGTGTCAAACTGTATTCTTATATACAGAATGTCAAAATGCCATATTTAACTGAATGGTACTTTATTTCTAGAGGGTCGATCTGATCCTAGCAGATTTATTTGTAAAGTTAAAAGTAATAGTTGAAAGTGAAGAGTTTTTTATCCTCCCTTTTTTATCTTCCTTAAGTACACCAGTTAACATAGATTAAAGAAGAGAAATATGACATCCTGGTGCTGTCTGCTAAAGATAAATGTATAGATGCAAAAGGCACTGGTTATGGTAGATCATTAAGAATAAAGGTCTGTTCCAAATTAAATCTATTGCAGTCATTAAGGTATTTCTGTGGGAAAGGGAATAGAGCATAAATGTAAAATACTAAGTTTTCATGGCAATCTAGATTTCTCTAATTGTCAGGAACACTGGCCCACATAAGCCTGCCATCCCATTCCTTGCTTTTTGCTAGCTCCTGTGCCTGTCAGACCATCTCCTTAGTCATCTCTGCATGTTCAGTCTGCAGAAAACTAACCTGAGAAAAGAGTAAGTAATTTCTGCTGACCTGCTGTGCTGAGTCTCCCCTGAGAACCCAAGCTGCTGCAAGGGAGACAGAGGCAGTCAGGAGCTGAACAGTTTTATTTTGTGAGTTATTTCAGGTTGCTCACAAACATGCATTCTTTGGTGAGCAATTTGCTTAACTTTAAACTCAAGTAATCCCATTGAGTGCTTCTTCAAGTTTAGCTAATTAGCAACTCTGTTACTGGAAGTATCAATACTATCTCAACTATCTTAGTTGATACTGATGGCTGAAGTATTCATGCATATGACCTTCAGCCAATCTAATTTTTAAAATGCTGTCTAAGATGGCAGCTAGATGTCACAAAAAAGCCATGGGCATAAATTATAAATATGGCTTTCAATACTGTTTTCCACACTTTCAACTCCAAATACTTTATGAAAGACATATGAATTTGCTAGCAGCTAGTTCTTTCAATCCATTTATCCAACACAAATATTAAAAGACACAGAAAAATGTAGCATAACACATGTAATGTTTCTGATAACTTTTTAATGTTGGTTAATATTTTCTTGAAAAGGAGGCTTTCCATGCTTGAATTTTTCTTTATTTCATCATGCTGGTAAAACAACGTTGAATATTCTTATTATTCCACCTGGATAATATTTGACATTGAGGGAGTTACTTTAAAAATAAATCAACAAGAATTGGTAATAGAGTAAAAAAAGCTAAGAAAAGGGAGCACTGATCATGTAACAGGAGTGATTGTCCAGAGCTCTCTCCAAAGCTCTGTCCAGAATCCAGGCCATTGTTCTTTACACACAATTTACAGAATGTTGCATTTGAATATTTGCAGTTTCTACTCCTACTCATACAATTCAAAACACTGTTGTTGATGTTAAAGCAGTCAGGGAGTGTATCACACACAGATGCACAGGTAATCAGTTTCAGTTTGGAAGTATTTTGATCTTTACTTCAGCACAAAGGTTACAAAAGACAGCACATTACCTGACAGTGTAGTGAAAATTGTGACAACTCATTGTACCTGCAGCCTACAGAATGAGAAATAGTTGTGCAAACGAAATCCTTTATAGTGCTTAGAACCCTAAAAGCTTTAACATAAATAAAAGGGGTAATCAGAGCATTTTTTCTGGCCTGATCTGATTGCCAATTTTACTTTTGTATTGAAATGTTGTGACTTACAACCACCACCAGATGACACTGTTCTAGGAGATGATAACTATGCCTCTGCAGTCGTTGTCAGTATTACAAATGCAAAACTATACCAACAATGAGATGAGAGTTTAAAACCATTCAGGTCAGGGAACTAACAAGCTCCAAAGTTTCTATGTCAGCTGTATAATCCTTCTGTGTACAAAATATATGCTGCTCTAAGAAAAATACTGGATATCAAATACTAAGTTTCTTTGCCATGTGCCTGACTTCATAGCAAACAGTCTATGCTGTTTATTTGTGCATTCATATATTCACCTGTAGTGCCTAGGTATTGGTCTGAACTTGGTGAAGGTAAAACAGAGGAAAGAGGTTCATCAACAGGCATTTGAATAAAGATGGTGAGTGACACGAAGGAAAAGTCAGATTTGTGAGTGTGTTCAAAATGCACAAGGCTATGAAAAGAGCAAGCGCACTGTCTGAAAAAGCTGAAAGGCAACCTAAAGGCTGCAATTGTTCACACTGAGAAGACAAGGAATTGAGTCACTTTAGAAAGCAGAAAAGGTGACAGGCATTGCTACTCTGCACCTTGGGAGGGAACAGAACCTCTCTGCTCTAAAGGGAAGGTTGTTCAGAGATCAAATTTCATGCCATACACTTGTCTCTCCAAAAGTGGAAAGAGCAAGCTCAGCCACTGAAGAAAAGCTATGAAGAACCACTGCAGTAAACTGGCATGCTCAAGACATCTCTTTTTGGGAATGGGAATATAAGAGATCAAGAGATTTAAAAGTTAGTGACAGGGTTTGATCTTGCAAGAGTCTGACTTTACTAAAACAAAAATCTTAATTTTATTACTACCTTGTTAAGTGATGTTTCCTTTCTGTCTTGTCTAGAGTGTCAGAACCTTTCTCTTAACCTCTATTTTGCTTTCATTTTACCTTAAAAACTCTGAATGCCATGAAAAGGGAGCCAATGGTGCTATAAACCAGCAATCATTTGTATCAACAGTGATGCTAGTAATGAGTTTTATTTTAAATTAGCTGGCAGCAGATATTCACTTGAGTGCTTTCATTCTTATTTCTATAATCACAATATAAGCAAAAAATACCCAAAACACCACCTCCCCAAAAAAACCTGCCACAAATCTAGATGGACAGGGACCTTGATCTAAAAAGAGCAAATAGATTGCTCCTGAAGACAGAGCTGCTTCACAGCAAACGAATGGGCTGGTTTTGAGGAGATCTCGGCTCTATTCCCAGATCTTCCAGTGTTTTGGTCAGCCACAGTGGGCAAGCTATTTTGCATCTTAGTGCTTCTGTTGGTATTTTAATGAGGAACAGTGATCCTATCCAATTTCCTGCAAACACAAGGTTAGTTTTCCTCTTATCTTGCTCACTTGCTGATAGAAAGGTCAAAGGAAGGACTACTAATTTAGTTGCTTTCTAGGAATACTGAGGTACACATTCCTAAAACACCAATGGGACTGCTGGGATTTTTCTTATTCTATGATGATATTTTCCCCTGAAACACTATCATTAAGAAACCGCAAATGATCTTGCTCAACAATTTCTAGTTAGCAGGGGCAAGAATACGTGCAAAGATCTTGAGACACTGAGTTGGGAAGAGCTAAAAAAACCCTAATATGTATGATTCCTTTAGCTAAAATACTGAACATCTAAAACCTCATCACTGGAGATGCTGCACCCAGCAGAACTCATGGCTGAGAAAAGTCACTAGGTCATAGCATAACAGATTCTTAAAGAAATGTACTGAATAACGTCTGCAACCATCAAAATAAGCAGCTATTTCAAGGAGAATCAGGAAGTATTTTTCCCCAATTACAATACTGTATAACTTGATAGGTCATTAAGGAAAATACTTTCCTTCTGTGGCATCAAATTTATTAAACTGCGTTTATGGATGCAGCATACAGAAAACAACAATTTAGTAATAATTAGACTACTTCCCTGAATCACAGTTTCTAGAATCTGCAAAATAGAACAAATACATATTTTTGTTCTGTGATTGCACAAAGCCATTACAATTTCACAAAGCAAAAAGATAACAGTTTTATGTAGCTAGATCTATAAATTAGTGCTTGCATTCAGGACATAAGGATTATGAATGTAACAGATCTCCAAGAACACTCAACCAATTTCAGATTAGAAACTTGACAGTATTTAAGACAATATCCAGATACTGCTATATTGTTGCTTGAGTATTGGAATACTCAATTCCCTACCACTTATACTTTCCAATGAAATGTTTTGGAGGAAGGTGTTTCTCATCCTCCTTAACTCCCTTTTCTAGCTCCCAGGATTAACTACAAGTTTTGCCACCCACCGAATAGGGTGCAGTATCTGGTTGAAGTGACCAAAGACTTCAGGCTTGAAATTCCTTTCATATCTGATCTACTTCTCAGTAGCAGGTCCACAGGGTACTTCTACATAAAGAAGAGTAACTTTCCTTTCAGTTGAAAATAGAGAATACTTCATCACCTCTCCTGAACTACTACAGAAGCACAGTTATTATTCAGTATTGATTTGCATATATTTGGCTTTCTTGAAGTGCTTTAGAAACAAATGTGTGGTAGGACTGATGGCATGTCCATAAAATAAACACAAGTAATTTTACAGGTGAGTAAAGTAAGTTCTGGAAAACTCAAGATGCTGCACAGAAACTTAGTGATGGGTGTGGGATTGAAACATAGACCATCTGACACTGTTCCCAGATTTATCATTTAAAATATTTTTAACCCTTTGGCTAGAAGACACTGTTATGTAACTGTGTACATACATAATGAAGAGTTGCTTCCCTTGCTGCATTTTCATGCTATTTCATCATTTCTAGCAGCTCATCTGTATATAAGGATGACATGCTGACGTTTCCTTTTTATTATCCCCCTTGTCTGCAAAGAAATACTGCAAATGCAGAATCTTGAGATGTGAAAATCTTTGACTTGAAAAATACATTTAAAAGGAAGCAATCACCAAACTGCTCAGAATGCTCCAACTATGTGACTGTGCGTCTTCATCTCTTACCATGCATTATTTCAAATTAAATTCCAGTTCTAATAATCAAATTGTTCTCTCTCAGACTTTGCTCATTGTATTTTGTCACTTTGATTCCACACTCCTTTCTCACACATTAAGTCTTTCCCTGCTTATATGGAAAAGGCCGGACACATTGGGTTAAAAAATATCAGGTACAGCTCACAGAATAGTTATGTTTAATTGTTAATATAAAATATAACATCTTGATTTACCAATATATTCCTTACTGATGAGTGCATCTGTTAAAATGGATCACATACCTTCTAACTAGCAAAGTAACTATTTTCCAACTATCTAAAATAAACTCTGATGCCTGTAATTGAAGTATTACAAGGTTATATTTACAGAAGAAACACTTTTAAAAAAGCCTTATCACCACAAAACAGTGACAAGTCTTCACACAAGTATTTCCTCTGGTAACTTCCTTCAAACCACTTGAACTTTTCCATGGCTCTTGAAGGGGTAGGGGGTTTAACCTAAGGGCACAATTTTATAGTTAAATGTATAATAAACCAAATATGAACTCAGGCTGTTCTATTATGAAAAACTAGGCTGACCTCAGCTTGTCCTGCAGCACCTGAAACTTCATTTGGGGTAACACCTCTGGGAGATAAGACAAAACATATGATTTTTACTCTGGGACTCTTTTCTGTTAAACATGTGATACTACTTCTTCACAGAAGTGCTACACTGAATTATTTACCAGAGATGAAGACCAGGGGAGGCCTGCTGTGGCTACTGAAGTTGGAATACACAGAATTCATGGATACACCAAGATGTAATTCTGTCTCCTACCAGTAATGACTAGAGTAGAGCCTTTGAATAGTCTTGGATTTACAAGCATAAAATGTCATTTATTGTTCTACCTTATTCCATTCATCTCTGTAACTATTCAAAATAGCTAGAAATGTTATTTCTATGTCATGTAACTCCCTAGACCTCTGTTTACCTCATTCTTCAATATAAAGTGCCACAATCCAAAGCACAAAGATAATCTTGCAGTTGGTACACAAAGAAAAGAGAGAAAGACTATTATGATAAGAAAAACTGTTGCTAACAGTTAAAATTCCATAATTATACTATAAATAGGCACACAAATTTTTAGAAGGAAGGCATAACTTCTTTTTGGCTCTGTTCAGATACTGGAAGAAAGGTAACTCTTCACATGCTGTCATAATGCATTAAGAAGCATCATGCTATTATATAATTCTTGTTCAAAGTGTATTCTAATGGTTGCACTGAAAATGTTTCATGCAGTATTTTCTCTTCCTGCATGTACTAAAGATTGGTTTATTTAAGTTTATGTAATTAGGCACAATATGAAGGTTCATGTATTCATTAATTTTATTATTCAAAGTATTTTTCTGAATATTTCATTCTTTATAGTCTAGAGGTCCAGACTTTTGCTAGTCCATGGGACAAATAAGCAAGTAACATACTGCTTTTCTCCTTGCCAACCTCTGTTGAAACAGAGGTTTTAATTTCTTAAAGGTGTGAACAAAGTCAGGAAGTCTCATTGTGTAATATACTACCCCACAAGCCATATGGGTCTTGTGGTCTTCTGGTGTAGCCCATTCAGCGAGTGCTCAAGCAGGAGCCATGCAGGAAGGTTATGTTTAGGGAGAGAACTGTGAACTTTATGAAGTAACAAAACACCATGAATGAGAGTGCTTTCACAGAATCACAAAATCACCAGGTTGGAAGAGACCTTCAAGATCACCAAGTCCAACCACTGCCCTAACACCGCCACTAAACCATGGCACCGAGTGCCACGTCCAATCTTTTTTCAAACACATCCAGGGGTGCTGATTCCACCACCTCCCTGGGCAAAGAATTCCAACATTTAACCACCCTTTCCATAAAGAAGAATAAAAGATCAAGTGAAAAGCTTTGTTATATGGTGCAAAGAAAATAATAAAGGAGGAGAGATTTCCCTTATGCCTATTTGAGAGGATTGCCACTGTGGACAGCAAATTTAATTATTACCAAATAAAATTCATTAATGAAAGCTGTTAATTTTACTTCTAGTTAGTGAAATTAATTTCATTTCTGCTGTAGTGGAAGACTGTTGTTGTTTTGTTAATTTAGTCTAACAATAAGAGTGCTCAAAGGTGAACACTGCTCGAAGATAGAAATACTGAAGGCATAGAAAACCGAAGTTTGCCTCCAATGCCTCCAAAGTTTCAAGAGAATATGATCTTTAGGAGGGGAGAAGAGTGTAAATCCTTAAGAGGCTTGATGATGGAAATAATTCTTCCTTTAAGAATGAGAAACTTCTCAAGCACATTAGTTAACAGAAAATATCTATAGTCTTTAAATAAAAACCATTAATTGTTTACTTTTTAGCATCAACTTCTTCCTGATTTATTTTAAATATTTAAGTATAAGTTTGTTGACATTTTGAAATAGGGACAAGTGTAAATACTGAAAAATAGAAATTATTAAGAGAGCTCAAACATGGGACTCAAAATCAGACATCACAGTGGAAATACAGAAGAGAAAAGAATCAGAAAAGGACCTCACTGTAGAGATAACAGCACAGTAGTGAGAAATGGGAGCAGGCACCTACCCAAGCTTAATAAGTATTAGGTCTTCAGTACACCACTGTAAAAACCTTCACATCTTTGCAATCCTGACCTTCTGAGTACTTTTACTACAGCAACCTGCAACAAGAGTCTGCCAGCAAGAGGTTGCAAACAGCAGCAGCTTTCATGAGCTCATCAGGGATAACAGCTTATACTTTTGAAACTACTTCTCTCTCTTGACTCTACTATACCCCTGAAAACTCCACTCCCCAGTTTTCTGTATGCTAAAGCAAGGAGTTCTCAGTCCTCAGTTTCAGCCAGCTGCCTGTCTTAGGGTGGAGAGCAGCTGCTTCCCAGGTGGCCAGCCAGCACCTCCTGCACTGCACCCTCACTGCTGGGGCACCCAACAGCCCATGGTGCCTCCCACCAGCTGCTGACCTTGTACAGACTTAGCACCATGCCAGTGATGGGCTGGTGTCAGAGCAGATGGGTCAGCCATTGGCATTACTTTCCAGACTGTATGTTTGTTGCCCTGACTTCTGCAGTTCTGGATGTTCTCATTCTTTTGTAACTAGTTTCTCAGACATTCTCTGTAAACATAGCCATGTTATTGTAACGGTATCTTTTTATTTACATTCCTTTCTCCTGGGCACAGAAGTTTGATGGACATTTCCTTTGACCAGTGTGATTGAGGGGAGGTCTTTGTTTCCTCCAATACACAGTGAATTATAAGGCACATATATAATAAAGATGGGCGAGGCCCGAGGCACTTGTGCCTTGAGGAACTTGTTCCTTGATCTCCAGAGGTTTCGTCTCCTTCTTTTGTGTCATTACTGCGACATATGTTGGGCTCTAATCCTTATTTATCATTATCAAAGGAATAATTGCAAATTAATACCTTCTGGATTTTTCACAAAATTTCCAGACAAAACCCTCACATTGCTCGTCTTAATCTAGCATGGTCAAAGGAAGAAGTAAAATAGTTTAGTTCAATTTTTCACTTTCATCCTATATTAAATTGCTCAAAAATAGCATCAGTAAGTAAAATAATTGCAACTAAAAGAAGCTCAGACAAGTTGCAATTCAATGTCTCCTTTACAACTTTTTTCTTGATCTGAGTAATTCCTGGGCCAATTTTTTTACAAAATAACTCCTAATAGCCTTTCTGAATGCTACTCCTTTAAATCTGACAAATACAAACAAGTACAACCCTCAAATACCTACTTTGGAATAATAGTTTCTACTGGTTTTCCTCTTCCAGCATGGAAGTTAATTTTTTTCCCCGGGGACATGTTTTTCCTATTTTAAGAAAAGGTGTGCATGTTTTATCAGTAACAACACATAGATAAGAAGCCACTTTTTTTCCTGTTCTAGGTTATATTGCAGATGTTACTTCCACACTTATCAGTGACAAATTATAAGGAACACAACTATTACGTCATTTCAATAAACTAAATTTTAGTTACGTTAAGCCATATTTTTATGTTTAGATAGCAGTTATCATCCTCCAGGTTATGCTTGGTACCATTTTTTACAAGCAACCCAGCCAAATGTTCTCTCCATAACGTAAAAAAGTAGATAAATGCAGATGCAGAACTGGTTGTTCTAAAAATATGCATGGCTGTCTTGCTTACCAGGAATTGAGAACTGTGATATTTCCCTCAAAATACAGGCAAAGCTTGAAAAGTCAGTACCATCTTACTCATACTGGTCTTGTGTTTATTTAAATTTTTTTCTCAAAAGTTTTGAAGCAAAGCAGACATGGAGAACTAGGAGAATACTATGACATCTTTGGTGAGGCATGAAACTGCATTAAATGGTTATTTAAGTAAGTGCTTGTCATTAGACATTGGGACCTGTTTGAGATTCCATTTAACTTCTATCAGTTTTAATACTTTATTTATTAGTATATGATGTTCTAGTTTATACATATTACATGTATCTGTATTTTATATATAAAATCGAAAGTTAAAATTTCTGTTGGTGATTTGAAGGATTCTTGAATTGGTGGATTAACCCATTCTATTGTTATTAATAAATAGTAAAAGTTTTTGTTTTCAGTCTTAAGTGAGTAAATAAGCTGATGTTTGTAACAAAGTAGCAAAGTTAAGTTGTTGCATAAAAGCTTAAGGTGTGGTTCAAAGTATAGCTTTGCTCAGGAAAAACTCCTATAAAAACAGTATGAAAAAAATCCCTGTTTGTTGTGCCTTGATTCTGACATCACACATGCTTTCTGTAGTCATGTAGAGAGATGGGGTTTGGGTGGTTTTTTTTTGGTTTCTTACAAAGAAAATTGCCAGGCATACAAAACCAACCTTGACTCCTTTAATCACCCAGCATTATTTCTTGCTCCCATCTCATTTCCTGTAACAAAAGTCCTCCCTGCCAAACAGCTCATTACAGTTGTGTAATCCTGTTGCCCATTTTTCAAAAGTATGCCTTTGGTCAAATTTGTTAAAGCTGAGCTCAGGCTGCATAAGTGACCAACTGTCTCTCTTAAGTGGATGTTAATAAACAAGTCTGTACAAGTAGCTACGATGCACTTTGTGTGTGCTCTCCCTCACTTTTTTAGCTGAACTACTTAGAAGAGTGAGTGTGCAAGTATTCAGGCAGGAATCACCAAGTAAGTTACTGGCTCTCCTTTCAACTTCTACAGAAATGTTGAGCAAGACTGTCACATCACTTCTCAGAATTAAATCATGCCTGGAAGTACAATTGTCCAGTCTACACTTAGCATGACATCTGCTTGCTTTTATAGTGCTTTTACTTTTGTTCAGCCTAGGAACAGTTGAAGACAGATTCTTCCACTTGCATAATTTATACCTTTGATTATTGTCTTGCAATTGGTTTGGCTTTTGCTAATATAATTCAAGAAGTCAACTCAGAGTTGCATAGGTTTCATGCATAGGTATAATTTAGGGTGTCCCTTAACAATCATGACTATTTGCAAGATCATCTTAATAATTCCTGAAAAGGCCAAAAAAAACTCTGCAATAATCTTTTTTTGTTCATGTATCAAATACAGAATTCTACAATATTAGATTTATTTTTAGATCGGAACTGCACATTACATACAGAAATATAAATATTTGCTTTTTACTCCTAGCTCAAAGGTTGAGCTGCCATAACCCTCAGAAAATTCAATACAAAGTACACATAAATTTACTATAAAAATCTAAGTAATCAAGTATGATCAAGCTCTAAAGTGCAATGTGCATTTAAGGAATATTATCAGTTTAATTTGGTTTAATTGATTTGTTTAAATATTCAAATTATATATTCACTTTTCACTTCAGCCAATATTTTAATGAAACTAGACATTTGGAGTCTTCTAGTAGCTTAATTAATTTCATTGAAGGAAAGATCTACACATTGTCATAAGAAAGATTACAGAGGGATATGCTGTATTAAAATACTGTATAAAGTAAACTACTAAATTAAAGACAAATTTAATCAGGGTATATTTTACAGGCAAGTAAGACATGGTTTAAACTGTCTTTATTTTAAATTAATTACTATGAGCATTTCTGTTAACTTTTCAGAAAAAGTTTTCTTCTCCCTCGTTGATTCCTAATGTTCTGATTTCATTAGCAGTGCATTTCTCTAAAATGTTAAGAATATAAACTTACCTTTAAAAAACTCCACAAAAATCCAACAAACATTTGTATAGTATGACAGCCCTTTCAAGCATTTGAGCATCTGCTCTAACGTGACCTGGTAAATCTGGTTTTGCCCTACATCTTGGATGAATAT
Source organism: Climacteris rufus (assembly GCA_013398175.1). Classification (NCBI taxonomy): domain Eukaryota; kingdom Metazoa; phylum Chordata; class Aves; order Passeriformes; family Climacteridae; genus Climacteris; species Climacteris rufus. Next base: position 498,603 of record VZRZ01008246.1, read on the forward strand.
AGACAAATATTACTTAATTCCCAGCCTTCTCATTTTCAGTTCAGAAAATAGAATTATTAAACCAAATCTGCTTAATTGGAATAGGCTGTTTCTCTTAGGAGTGCTGAGCATCCATATGCCTGCCATTGACTGAAGAGGCAGTGACTACTCAGGAGTAAAAAACCTGGACCAGAAGCAATGGTGATTAAGCCTACAAAAAAGATACAAGGTTACCATTGACTGGTTTCTCTGAGTAATATACAGATTAGACAATCTCAAAGGTGTAGTTCAGACCCTGACAGAATTGTAATTTAAAGTATCCTTTTGCTTCTCCACTTTAACAGTACTTGTGTGAGGGAAAATCCACCTTCACCTTCAAATGCTGACACAAATTAATGTTAGACCTACACCAACAGAGAAGTGGACTGAAGCTGTGAGCACTAGCATGGTCTCAACACTGTTGGAAAAGAAGCGCCTCTCTCTGTCTGGCTGTTATTCCATTTGGTTATTTAAAAAATGTGTTAGAGTCAACTTTGTTGCTGGAGAAAATGAATGAAGGTTCAGTGATAGCTGTTTCTGCTGTATGAAGAACCTATGCATTTCAGATTTTGAAGAGAATTGTAAAGGAGCTGTTGTTTCAGGTAGGAAGCAAAAATAGGAGCATTTTAATTTTGATTATATTTTCTAAAAAAGGCAAAAAACCCACAGTAGATATGTCTTGGTTATTAAGAATTTCTTCACCTCTGCATACCTGGTGGCAACACTGTAGTAGGTGAAGATAATTTGGGTTGTGGGGACATCAGGCATAGAAGAGTTATGATAAATGCTCATTAGATTTTAGTGTGCTATAAAAATCTAAACGTATAAAAAAGTCGTATTTAAACTTTACATTCTAATGACATTTCTAAATTTTAAAAATATAATGGGAGTCAGAAAAGCGACAAAAATGTGAGTACATACTAAAAGATCCATGTTTATTCACACTTAACACAGACACTGCTTGTTAGTTTTACAAGCTCAACAAAACTGTGTGAGGGGATTTCCTCTATGTGGCTTGTACGTCATCAGTAAAATCAACAGCATTTACATGTAATCAACAGCATTGTAGATGAAAATCAACAGATTTATATATCTCTTCTGGAGATATATAACACATAAAGAACAGAATAGACTTCAGATTGAGTGTTCAAGAATGATCTTAGCATAGGAAATTATCAGTATTTCTCTATAGATCAAACAGAGCATAAAGACATCTACAAGTACATCTATCAGGTCTGTAAGGATGATAATATTTGGATCTCAGTTGGAATGGAAAAGCTCTACCTGAAAATTAAATATACTACAATTTATATTATAAACACCTTCAAATTTTAAAGTAAACTTCAATTTTTAAATTTAATATTTTAGAATATAGCTTCACTTTTTCTTTACAAATAAAAAGTTCTTCATCCACAAACTTAGGATATTTCATAATTTATCTTCATCTAAATGGAATTGATCAAAATAATGCATCTTCCCCCTAATTCTTAATAACAAGCTGTTATTGGGCCACTGTTCAGAAACTCTGGTGCTTACAATTTTACTATATAAGCAGGGATACTAATCCATAGCAATTAAAAAAATCTTCCTATAAACACATTCTAAACATAAAACACATATTCTGTGCTTTCCTTATTTCTAAAAGACTTAAAAAACCCCCAAACACAGAAACAAATCACCCCACCAAACAAAACCATTATGAAAACAGTGAAAATAAAAACCTGTAACATCAAAAGCATTCTGTTTTCAATTGTTTGAAAAATTAACTAATCTGTGTTAAAACAGAACTTTTCTAAAAAAAAATGCATTTTTGGGAAAACATTGGAATACAAATTTTGTAGTTAGCTCTGCCCACAGCTATTCAACAGACAGCCTAAACCTTTCCCTGCTGAGGATGCAGTGGCTCGGAATCAAATGGAAACTCACACAGTACTACTGCTAGAAAGCACCAATCCCCATCCAAATGCACAGGTATGTGAATAATTCCTACTGTGCCCTACTGATTTTTTCAGTGCTGAAGTAAATGAGGTAAAGGGAAAAACCACATCTCACTCATTCTGCAGCACCCAGCACTACCAGAAACTTTGTAGTCTATAAGGACAGCTCTGAAATGTGTACACACCCACATAGAACAGCCAGGAGTTTTGAATACTTGGGTTTTTTCCACTACTTGGTAAATGTTATATGTATGCAAAAACCTTACAAAGAAAGCCTGATAATAGTCCCTCAGTACTCCAATGAGTTCTATGAAAGATTTAAAAGACTTTATATCTTTAAAAGATATACTCTAATAATTTCTCAGTTAAAAATTGGTGCAGAGAAGATCATGTACAAAAGGTCATTCAAAGAAAGCATCATTTTTCCTTCTTTTCCTCTTGAAATTTTAAAAAAACCACATAAATTGAGATTGAAAACATTTATTTAATATATATTTTTGTCTGTATATCTAATGACAAAAGATGTGTCTTTAGCAGAAATTAAACTCTTAACAAGAAGTGGAGGAGGACAAGACTACAAGGGCCTGGTAGAATCTCCTGTAAGCACATCCAATAATTGTTCTGAAAAACAAAACAAACAAGCAAGACTTGCTCCCTACATTACAAAAGCAGTTTGCACTTATTTTACAGTACAGACACAAAAAGCTGACTTTCCACCTGTCACAAGTGAGTATTATAACAGTATTTTTGTGGGGAGGGCAGACCAAGCAAATCCTAACAATACTGGAAATCTCCAAAAGAGGATCTACTGCAGCTTGGGGGGCGGGGGGTGGGGGAGGTAAAAACAAAAGTATGTTCAATTGTGTCAAATGAATTGCTGAGTGATGGTATCTGAGCTGAGGAGAGGGCAACTACTGGAAAGGCAGGACACAAAATGGAAAGGAGAGAAATAATTTGATGAGGTGGTTAGAACTTCTTAAAATGCTCTTAAACCAATGAGTCTTCATCAGTAAATTAATCTACCAGTTAAACTAATACCTGGAAGTTATTCTTTCCATAAAGGGAAGGTGGCAGGGATGAGAGGGAGAGAAAGAAGAATAGGGAGGACACAGAAGGGAAAATACATGGAATGACATCAGGAATTAAATTACAGTATAATCCTACATGTCTGCCATCACTATTCCATTTTTAACCAGCCCAGAAGGAGCAATAATCATGAAACGAGTCATGGAAAGATTAGAAATACTGAAGTGTAGGAGGAAAAACCCCAGATATTCAGAACTGTACAAGCAGCAAACATCACAGACTTAAATATAATTATTTTCTCATAGAAGTTGTTACAGTGACAAAATCTCTTTAAAGCTGTACACAAATTATTGTAGGAAGTTGACACTGTTCAAGGTATTCAATATAACTGACTTACAGACTCATCCTAGATATACTTTCTTAGGTGACAATCACTCTAAAAGGAACTAAGACTTCACCCATGGAATGCCTTAATTGAGCAAAACAGTTTTAGAGAGAGAGTTCCAGACAAAAGGGAGAGAGTTAATCAGCAAGTTCAATTACATATGATAAGGGATTGATACAAAATTACTGTATAGAAAGACAAGAGTGAAAACAAAAAATATTCAAAGGCAGATTTAGTGATCATTCATTCACTTATTTTTAGCAGAAATTCATTATTAATAGAGCAAGCTTTATAGTAGCTTCAGTAATAATTTCATCAAAGCATAGTCATAAATTGTTCATTTTGTACCTGCAGTCATTTCATTGCAAAAGTTCAAACATGATTTTCATTTTCTGGCTTCTAATTGAGGGTTTATAATGAAACTGTATATAACCTGACTGTTTAGCTACTCATTAATGATGCTGAACTCAGAATTGCTACTGTGCCATCCTGTACCACTGCCTGTTTAGACTGCACTGTGCACTGCTTTTCAGTCAAGTAAACAACTGCTCTTTCAAGTGACAAAAATGCATGCCTGTTCTCAAGGAGACGTGCATTTTGCTGTATCATTAAAGAAAAATGTGCAGGCTGTGATACCAAAAGACTAGCAGTATGCAAATATCAACACTTCATCATAGAAAAATGTACAAATGATCGAAAAAATATTTCCCCTTTAACAGCAATATATTAATAGAGAATAATCCCATAGGGACCTGGGACACTCCACATTTCAGAACATTCTACACATACCCTCTACTCAAGAGTGAATAAAAGACTTCTCCCACCAGCTAGGGCAAACTAAAATGACCCAAGATGTTTTTAATGAAGATTCTCCACAAAGCCCAGAAAATCAGCAGGTGAGTCCTTCTGCAAGAATAAATGTCAAATAAAAATGAAGATTTTGAGCCAGTACGTTCGTTTTTTTCTACAGATGATCCATAAGAAACTTTCTGCTTCACTTCCCTCCAGTGAAATCATCTTCTATTGCTACAGAAATTAATGTCGTTAAAAATAAGCATGGTGAGGCTATGCTGTAGGATCAGCTGAGGAAAGAGGTTGAGAGTGTAGGGTTTCTCACACAGAAAATTATAAAATACTAATGAAACACGAGAAATACGTTATATATATGTACTTTAATATATTTATTTTTTCTTTATTTTATGCACATCCAGTAGAGCTTATTTTAGTAAGACATTTGAACTCTGCCAAGGATTCTGGCACATGTTTTTGAGTCTTACCACTATGTTTGTCATTTTAACAGTGCTTTTATATTTCCAAGTGATTTCTAACATACAAAATGCCATCTCCTCTAATCATTTCTACACTCTTAGAGACACCCTGCACTGAGCAGAGGGGGTGGAAAGCAAATTACTACAGATCTGATCCCAAGTCTCTCTCACAGCACAGTCTCGTCAAGTTTCATGACTGTTTGTGTATAAATTGTAATATATGTAATGGTATAGTGATATATTTTATTTTTCTTTATGTTAACCTTAAGGATTGTGACAGTTGCTTCTATTTAAATTTTTATATAGAAATCCGGTCGTGTTTGGGGCAGTATAAGGTGCAAATGTCTGCACACGATTTGTACCCATAGACCCAGTCTGGCACCCATCCACGTAAACCCTCCGAACCTCTCCTGTGCCCACTGGGAGCTGGGCACACACCCGAGCAGGGCAGCCCGCCTGGGTTGTGCTGCGCTTCTCCCGCGGTGGTTCCCTGAGGAAGGCCGCTCAATGAGAACAAGAGCCAGCTAAACCCGGGAATGGAGCACAAAGCAGACAGTGCCAGACCTACATCTCCCCACTGCAGCACCAAATCAGCCGGCCTGCCCAGTGATACAGGGGGTGAGGGGGAGAGCGTGCACTGCAGCACTGTTATAAATGGGTTGAAGCCAGTTGCAGTTCTGCTGGGTTACTTGTTAAGAGTTAACAACATTTGGGGGTTTGTGTGTGTTCATGCTGTGGAAGGTGTTGTGGCAATGGGTGCAATATGGACCCAGACACTCTAGATGGCGCAAGGGAGGCCTCGCACGCTAAGAGTGGAACCTTCTAGAC
>VZRZ01008247.1:1333-65348 GCA_013398175.1 Climacteris rufus
AAAAATCTCATATAATCCCTATCAGAAATTTAAGCAGTTTGAAGATATGTTAATGATAACCTTTTCAAGCTTGACTTCCTCTTAACCAGTCTGATAGTTTGACTTCATCCTTCTTCAGTGTCTTTGCAGGCAGAGACTGAGATTTCGCTGTGTAGATTTCTGAATAAATATGCGCTTCAACACTTGATTTAACACCATGAAATATGTTTCAATTGTGATCAGAGATAAATATCAAATGATGCTCTGCATATTCATCTATTGAGGCAATTGATGAGGAGGGAAACTCTCTTCCTTGTAATGTTTAGTTCTGTTTAAAATAAAAAAAAATCTCATTTTTCATTTAAGTTAATCAAAAATTGCATGTATCAATCTGAAAGAGGCACTGCTGTTATGACAGTGCTGATTGGAGTGATGGCATCGTGCCTTTAAGTCAATGATTGATGGTTTCAAGCTGATTTTGAGAATATTATTATCTGATAAAATAGTCTAAAACTTCCTTTTGTTTTGTCATGTTGGAGAAAAGTACAGAAACTCAGTCACATTTTTTTTATTTCTCCAGTGATCTTTATGAATTATGAGTAACTGGAGTCTAGGAATGCTGAGGCAGTTAATAAAGGACATGAGCCCTAAAAGTGAGACAGTGAGCCCTATCGACAGGAAAATAAAACCACTGCACAGATCATTTTTGGCATAGGCTTTCCCTTTCACAGTCTACATTTCATTCCACTGAGATCAGAAACAATTTGACTGCTTCGGTAGGCAATGAAAAGACGTCAAAACCATCAAATGTCAAAAAGATGTCAAAATTATCTAGTGACTTTGATCTGTTCTAGGTCCAGGGAATTTTCTTCAACGAATATTAGAAAAGATGGCTCTCTGTACTATAGCAGCTAAACAGCACTTGGCTTGCCTGAACTGTGAAAGAAGCAGTGCAAGATGTTCTCTTCACCCTACTGAACACAGGATAAATCCTCACAAGTGAATTGCCGAGATGATACCCATCTAATTCAGATCAAGTTTTCTTTCCTGGAAAATAACTGCTGAAGTTCCTCATTTGCCATCTATTTGCATCAGTATTTAAAAGTGATGCATAACTGTAGAGGGCATAGGAATTTAGCCTGTGTAGTACTTGTACTTTTCTTTGCAGAATTCTATTAAGTTAACCTGGGATCAATCAGTGCCCTCTAACTCAAATGCTGTAGGTTTCCCATGAATCAATTTGTCTGAGAAAGAATACAGACAATTTTTCTTTAAATGTCCAGTTTGGACTGAAAAACATCTAATTAAAGGGATCTTCAAAAGTCTTTGGTTGGGTTAGTCTGATTACTCTCCCTTTTAGATGTATCCTATTCTTTGATGCAGTATGTTTAGACTTATGTTTTTTCCTGTTGTAGTGAGTGGTTGGATTTTAGGCACTTGTCAATCTGACTAAGTAGCCATCTCTTATAAATTTCCTGTTTTTCATGCAGGTACTAGTATAACCCTTAGTCCTTTTTTTGTCAAGCTAAACAGCTTTGAGCTCATGGAGAGAATTGATATTACATTTATTTCACAATATTTAAGTTATTCCATACATCTTCTCTGTATCCTTCAATTTATCAACATGGTTTTGAGACTCTGGACACCACAAAAAAATTGCATTACTAGGCAATTCATCTGTTCTTGCTACCAAGAACAAAGGGAATATGGACTTTCTGATCCAATTTATGATATTTATGCAAGAGAGGAATGCATTGCTTCTTTTGAAATAGGAGCTAATGTTCATTACGTACCTTTAATACTTTTCAAGATTTTTCCATTTTTTACAATATTTGCGACATTTAAAAACAACATTAATTAGGACCTTTTGTTTTCTCCCAAACACTGACAAAAATGTCATGAAGAATAGAGCCAAGAACTCAGCCTTGAAGAATCCAGCTGGATGTTCATTCTCTAATAAGATTCCCTTTTATACTTACATCTTGAAACCTATCAGTCAATCAAATTTTAATCTAGTTTATGTCTACAATGCTCATTTGCTGTTGATTGAGCCTCACTTTTAATAACCCGTATCCACAGAAGAACTCAGAAATTACTTCAGCAATGAACAGTTCTATCAATCTTACGTTCTTAAACTGCCTTTCAGGTTAAGAGAAGCCTCCTATAAAACTTTGGGATATCTTAAAAAATAACTACTCTTATTGGAAACTGTTATTAAACCAGTATACTCATGAAAAAAAGAAACCAAATTGGTTTGTCAAAGTCTATTTTCCAGAGAATGATGATGAACAGTGGTGTTTCTATTATTAATACTATTCTGTACTAGTAACTGTATTATTGCTCTGAACTCCTAGCAAACAATACCCACAAAATAGCCAAAAAACAGGTCTCAGAATTTACCACATTTTCCTAATCCTTATGAAAATTCAACATAATGAAAAGTCACATGTACTTTAAAAGTCTAGAAACTAAACTATATAGATCCACTGACGAACTTTAGGCATTTTTGTTCAATAATGTACTACTTCCTGTTTAAAAGGAAAGTCTTGTATTTAGAAAAGATTACTGTATTATGAAAATATTTTATTGTTTACCAAAAAACCACAGTACTTATTGCATGAAAACACCCTTTGGACAATTTCTATATTTATTTTTATTAGTTATACCTTAACCTGTAAAAGCCAGCACCATTCACACTTGAATCTCTGGAGGGCAGTGCAGTTTCTGGTGCTGATGATGTATGTGCAGAATGGGTTTGACCAAACAAAACTCAGTGTTTGCCTGCGGTAATGCAATTGTGTTCTCCTATTGCTACAGGCAGATTGATATACCTCGAAGCCCCCTGCTTAGGGCTGATTTTCCTGTAGTGATATCATCATGGTTGGGTCATCAGCAGTGGAGCTTTTCCTGGAGACCATGAGGCCTCTGTAGAAGGTCGTGTTCCTACTCATTTTCAGAGTTTTCTAATTATCTTGACTTTATGTGCTGATGCAGTGACATCACTTCAGCAGAAGCTGAAGGCTGTTAGTGAGAAGAGCATATGTACGGGATATCTGAGTGGCCTGTGCTGTGGACTTGAAGACATTAGACTGGAGTGATTTCACTGGGACAGTCCTCAGGAGTACACCAAGGGCACAGGGGCTGTAATGTCCACTTGTAATTAGCAGTCTCAATCCATCTTTTTCTATACACCTTTATCCACTGTACTTGGCTCACCTGTGTTTACCTTCCTTAATCCAGTGTTCTTTTTAGATAATGGCCTTTTCACATCTATTTCCAATGGTGAGGGGCACGATTTTCCAGAATTAGTTTTAGTCAGAACAAGGGTTCTGTAGCCTGATTATCTGAATGCCATTGACAGATATAAATTTGTCCCTAAGGGACTAAGATGGGACACACTATCCATTTCTGAGATTCACAATGATTGACTGCAGCCCCAATTAGGCCGAGTCATTCAGTTGTATTTATTGTACAGTCTTCAAGGGCAGCCTGAAATACTTTGCACTCTTAATTCTATTGAGTATGTGGTTTATGGTTTAATTCCTTTAATGCAGTACTATTCTTCTGTCACAGAAAGGCAAATATTTTTCAGAATGACCTTATGTAGGGGTTAAATCTACCTCAGACATTGCATTTTGAAGTGACCTTGTTTACGCTGGGTGGGAAAAAAACATTTATTATGTGTTTGTTAAACTACAGCTGCGTGTTCAGCATAATAGGAGTCTGGACCTCTGCCTCCAAAGATTAATATAGTTTTGATTTGAAGCCAATGAAAGTCTTAAAATGCTTTTGGTATTATATTATTAAATTCTGCTTAAAATTTGTCTTATTGAACAAAGGAGACTCATTTCACAGAAAATACGCAGATTTTTCTCGTACCCATGTTTTGGTAACCTAAATATTGTAGAAATCAATTTAGAACATGGAAACCAATGCCTAAGTAAAATAAATATTGTATTTAAATAAACATCACAAAGTGCAATTAAGTATTTTAAGGAGTTGTTTGAGCATCAGATGTGAAGGTGGTTAATGCTTTCTGAAATAACTTTACATAAGGTACATAACTGAGGATACACATAGCTTTGGCTTTTATATTTTATTTTTGTCAATGCAACAATCTTTTCTTTTAAATTTCTGTTTGTGACTTACTGGACATATTTTCTGAAGATTTAGTATTACTGATGTGGTCCCTATGGCAGTTTGATTTTAGCAAGTTTTAAACAGGCACTGCAAGTCTGAAGGTGAGCTCTAAGGGTTACAATTTAGAGTTATCCGATTCACTCTATATTATACCATGAAAGGAAAACAAGACATAGCCTCACAAACAACGACAAACCATGACATTTAGATGGAATCTTTGGAAACAGCAAGACTGGAGTTTGGAAGTCTGATGTGGGGTTTTTGTTTTGCCTGGTTTAACCAAAAGACCACTTTGCAAAATTAAAAACTGAATTCACAGTCTGATTTCAAGGTTTTTCATACTCAGTAGTTTAGTGAAAAAAATGTATCGTATGTTGAAATATATTCTTACTTTCAGTTCTCAAATAATTGTACAGTACCAGGAAATTTTGGGGGGGGGCCCACAGACAAAAAAGATTTTAATTTTGGCAAAGTCAGAACTGCAGTTGTTCACATGAAGTATTTGCTTCCTAAGTTGAAAGAGGGGAAAGAGAAAGACTCCTGTCAAGTGAAGGGCAAGCATCAACATACATTGCATTGGTTTAAATCCTGTGATTTAAGAGAAGGAAACAAATAGATGTAAAACAACATAAATAAACTACAAGCTATTTCTTAAATTGAACCTTTCCTCTCAGCTTTGTTGTTAGATCCCTACATCTAAGAAGCTGTTTCTTTGTTGTGAAAAATCAGTGTTGATATTCGAAAACATTATGATCTCTATTTATGACCTCATAAAGACAAACTCACTACCTATTAGTACTGTTTCTGATTATATTTCTTTAAGATGAGTTTGTGGAGCAATTAATACTAGTGAGTGCACACAGTACAGTCAGATGGCATTGTTAACTTTGCCATTGATCAAAAGAGCAAAGAGAATTTCTGATCAATGCCTTGCAGTCCTCTTTTAGCTGTCTGCTGGTACCTGGCTTCTGGCATTTATCAGTAGTTCAAACAGCCTTTTTTGTTTACCCATCTGACCACCCTACCTGACTGATTTTGAAGAGTAAATGACGTCTGTCAGACCTTACCGGTCTATATTTCTGAGAAGGAAAAAAAGATTATTTTTTGAAGGAACACATTGATGAGCTAGTTTGTAAATGAATTGCTTGTCTGTTTGACCAATTCAGTCATTACATTACATTGTATGTTACATGTGAATTTTTTTTCTGTAATGGTCTTTCTGCAGTTTCGGGCTATAGGCTCTAGAGCCCCAGATGCTGTAACAATATTCTTCCCACAGTGTTGATAAACATGCCAGCTAGCCCATGATGAGACATCAATCAATCCCTGATGCCTATAGTTAAAATTTTCTGTTCCTGGTGTCAGAAGTTATGTGCAAAGCTAGTCATCACTGACTTCTTTTTGCTAGCTGTGGTGGCTGACACATCAGTAGCAACAAGCTATGGATGTATACAGACTGAGGCAAAATGGTTGTACTAAAGGACATTTGCACCCTCTGGAGCATTAGGCTTCAAAAGAGGACTTCCAGGCAATACATGAAATATTCATTTGTACTTGAGTTGTCATTTGTCTACATTGCTTTATATATTGTGGTGCTGAAGGACTGAGTACACTGCTCTGTATTTTATCTCTTTGTATTTTATCTAACATAATCACTATGTTTCGAGTTAAAATATTATCTTCTCTAGCTCTTTCCTTTGATTTGTGGAGATCAGAAACTCATTAAGTATTCACACCCCATGCTGATGGGTGTAGCCTACACAACCAGACAGTTTATTGGAAATGTGTATAAGGTGCAACATAAAACATATTTAGATAACAATTTAGTGTAAATATTTCATAGCAGAAATCAAGTGTCAAGTCTCACTGCTTCCATCCAAAGAATTGACTGCATCTTTCAAATTAATGTCTCTTTAACAGAACACAAACAGTTTAAAAATAAAATCAACTTAATGCAGTCCTCCTATGCAATTCTCAGTTTACATATCTATGCAAATTTACCTTGTTACTAAATCAGTTTTCTGACTTCACAGACAAATAAATACATATATTTAGGAACTTGGCATAGTAATAATATTATATCTCAAATTATCTCTTAGGCTAACAAAGGATAACCTGTTTTTCAGTTTTGTTTTTTTTTTTTTTCGTTTGCAATGTGAAATTACAAAATATTTTCTAAGGAAGTCCCACAAAGGACACAACAAAATTCATATCTCAGTCAAACTATAGTTATCCTAAACTGATTTCTTTTTATTCTGTGTTGAGATAGTATTTTTATTGGTGAACTAGAGGCATTACAAATATATATTGTTATATCCTTACATATTGGAGTAATCTAAAATCATTCTGCAAATCTCAACATGATTTCTATTAAGAAGATACAAGATTTCAGTTAATTCAGTTTACTATAAATATGATTATAACTGCTTCTGAAGGAGTTAAACAAGTACCTAATAAAATATAGTCCAGAACATGAACAATTTATAGTGATATTGTAATTTAGATAATTTGTGAGGGACAACCACTCTGCTACAAATTTACTCAGTAAAAATATGTAAGATGTTTAGCTTTATATGCTGTATAAAGAGGGAATAATTAACATTGTTAAGAGCATTAATAATTGTATTATCATTGTTGAATATCCAATCATTCTTCCACATTACTTGTTGCCTAGTTTTTAATGCACAAAATGGTTCAAAATGCTACATCCTTCCCCCTTCAAAATATGCTCAATATATTTCCGTATGAATAAAAACCTTAACCTTCAAAACCTATGACTCTGAAACATCTCTGGCAGTTGTTTTCTGGTGCTTTTTCAGTGTCCTGGTACGAGGAATTTGAAGAGCCTGCTGTGCAGGGAGACTAGACTGGTAACTTAACAGTTGTGTGGAATGCCCAAACTGGCATCATCAGTGGTATGAGTACTATATACAGGAAATCAGAGTGCCCTTTATCACCTTAAACAAAAGCAAAACATTTCCTAAATACAGGTGACAAACCTCTGTATAGTACTGCTTTGCCCCTGTCAAACAGACAAAATCTTTAGATCAGAATTTTCCAAGTAAGCATGCATGTTTTAGCTCAAGATTTTTAAGCTAAAATGTGCTTCTTTGTATATGCAAATCCCGTTAGGTTGGGTGAATTTTCTGTATATTTGTATGATGGGTTGTACCTGAACATGTTAGTGTGAGCTACTGCTTATGTGCAAAAAAGGTTCAAGTCTGAGAATTTTTCAGAATTGATACTAAGTAAGTTCCTTTACATTTCAATCTGATATTAAATGACTGTGATTCTTGTTTAGCACTGGGGCTTCTGATTATTTAATTTATAATGAGGATATTCCACTGCTGCATAAGCTTGTTATCTCATGGGTCATTGCAAAAACATTATAGTTTCAGCATGCATGAGCACAATAAAATTTTACAATAAAACTCTATAAATTAACATTCCCATACATCTGAAAATCCTGTCATTCTAAGCAGGAAATTTGAAGATTTTAATTTCTGACATTACTTAGGAAAATATTGTTTCAAAAGTTAATTTGGCTATAATTAAAAAGAGAGAGTGGTCTGATTTTTTTTTTTTTTTTTCTGTTCTGGTTTTTGCCCTGGTTTTTATGCCCACTTAAATTTTTCATACATGAAATCAATACGTGAACAAATCTTGAAAATACTGGTCAGCATGTACTAGGAAACACTGAAAATTCCTATGGAAATGGGACACAAGTAGATCAGACATTTTCTTTTTCCATCTTTTATAAAATCTAGTTTAATTCAAAAAAGGACAAAACCTGCACATCTAATACATCAGAGATTTTGCATCAGTTTCTTAAATCTCTTCAGATTCAAAGTATCTCTCTGAACAGCTTAAGCCTGACTACGGTGGCTGCTGCACATCTCTCTGTGTGAGAGGGCAGCAATGATAAATCACTTTTTGCAAAGAAAGTCATGCTCAGACAATGAACACAGTGAGAGTCCAAACAGTGATCAAAAGACAGCATGGCTCAGTATCATACTGCTCAGCAGTTCCAGGCTGTGTTGAGCAGTTAGAAATGGTAATGAGAGGCACAGGCACAGAGAGTGCCAAAGACTCTCTTTACTCACCCACCACGGAATAATAAGCTACTGGTGACCTAGAACTATATAGTCCAATGTATGATCATGAAATACTTAAACATTAGACCTTGGTAATCGTATAGAAAGACTACTCTGCTAAAAAAGGAAAAGTAGTTATTAATGAACAGGAAAAATACGATATCAGGGACCACAGCTGATTCCAGCTTGACATTGTAAAATATGATTACCACTGTTCTAGCACATCTCTGAAGCTAGCTACACGGGCCAGTTTGTCTGCATTACTCAGCAGACTAGAATAGACCTAATATTTTTAATAAAATAAGATGAAATTGAGGGAGTGTATTAATTATATCAGATAAGTTTAGATATTGATTTATGGTTCTTTGAAAGAAATACATCTAAGCTGTGCCTTAATATGTACGAAGAGCTGTGAAGACTGCCAACCATTACAAGAAACAGACATAAAGAGATAATTTTCTTTTGCTAAAATTTTCTACCAGTGCTACCATTGATTTGTGCTACTTCTGATAACAATCAGGGTGCTCATATCACCAAGACTCTTGGAGGTGCTCTCATTCTTTCAGCACTAAGCAGATTAACACAAATGGGCATCAGACTGCAGGTGACAGGAGGTAATCCACAACATACCCACACTTGCAGAACCGTTGAACTATAAGAATGAATATATATAATTTTGAAGATATTCAGTCACTGATAACTGAACAAAGAGTATATAGCCATATAGGGTAACTGGTAAGTTTTCCCCAACTCTCTTCAAAATCAATGAAATTGTTCACCTCTTCTACAGGGTCAGCTTAGGGATCTTCAGTGTTAGACTTCTCCTTTGAATTTTCTTCTTCATGAACACTGAACACAGAACACAGAAATTTATATGCATTACTTACAACTAACAGGCAGAAAACTAAAGGGCTGATTTAGGGTCCTGAAGATATTTGCCAAGAACATTTGGGGTAGATAAGGTCGGAGGACAGAGTGGGACTGTGTTTCACCAGAAGTGTCTTAGCCACTTCACAAAAGATTTTCTAGGCTTACTTTGTATGATGTGAAAGCAGTATCATCACTAAAATTTCATCATGTGTCAAGAGTATGGCTTTACATGTTAGAAAGACTAAATTCAAATACTTTATCAGAAACATCTTTGACATATGTGTGAAAATTCCCTAAAGAGGAGAGAAGTTAAATACTTAGAGACTTCAAACTTTAATTTTAATGAATTTCAATAGACTGTCTGGTAATAATTGTCCCAAATTGCATGGTTTTTGTCAGTTATAGAAAAGAATAAATTTTGTTGTTGCACAATTAATAGCAAATAGTGTTGCTACTCTTCATTATATCTCTCTAATATTTATAGATCTTATGGCTGTAAAAACATTACATGAAAATCCATAGTCAGCAACAGGTACTCCCCAAGTTATTTTCTTTCTCTTTCATTATTCCAACAGGTAAATGGATCAAAGTTTGTTTTTTCTTCAGGCCTTCTGAAAATTCTAAAGCAAAAAATTATTCTGTTCTGATTTTCCTTCATGCTGTCATTTTCAGAATGGAAAATTTGAATGACTTAAGTGTTTGTGATGCACTGCTAAGACTAATGGTTCCAGATCCTTTCACTGTCCAATGTGAATCATCATTGAGGAAGATACACCCATTTTCAAGCAAGGTAAGCAAACAGGAGAATAAGTTTATCTTACCACCAAAATTTGCAAACTTGTCCCTTGTGAAAAATGTAGTGTCAAGGAGAAACCCAAACACCTGGGAATTTTGGCTAGAACACAGAATTGTTAACAAGTACAAGGTCAATATAATATTTTATTTTTTCATTTTCTACAGGTGAGAATTTTTTGTTCAGACTGTTCTGAGGTAGCTGGGAGATGCCTCTTTGCTTTTCATTCTTGATCTGAGGGATTTTGTTTTGAACATTTCTCACTCCAACACATAGTTCATTTTTGCATTCACAGTATCCCTTATTTTAATATATGAATATCTATAAAAAAGATCTTGAGTCACTGATCTGGCTTACTGGCAGGATTTCCTTTGAAACCTTAATTTTTGACTTGTGACACAGGAAAGAGAGTTTTCATATTGAAAGCAAACTCTTTATTACAGGTTTTGATAGTTTAAAATGTACAATTATTATTGTTTTAATAACTGAAACTCATAACTTTTTAAATAACTGATTATTTATTCAACACCAGTTTGTTTAATACTAAGTAGAAATAAACTTTTTTTAGAGTTCCGCACATTTTCCCAAAGGCAAAAATGTAGTCCTGTTACTTGTGCCTTCTATTCATCCTATAAATAAAACATGGAATTTTATTATATAGAGGAAGAGAGGCAAATTTTCATCAATTATTAGGATTTTAGCGAATGTGAAACAATCTTTATTTCATTTTATAAAAGGATACAACACACCAGGAAATTCAAGGAATCATAAAAAGAGCTGTGTTTTATTAGAACAAGTGTTATTTTTATCAAACATTTCAGTCTTACTAACTTAATGAGCTACATAATTTAAATAATATTCTCTAGTTACTCACAATTGAGACAGTACCTGCTTTGTGCAACTTTAATTGAAACAGCAATTTGATTTGCGTTCTAGAAGACAGATAGTTCCTGATCTAGTGAAATCCAGCCCATGTGTGTGTCCCTTTTTATGTTTCAACACAGAGTTTAATTGATTTTTTACAATTTTAGTTGCCCATTTTCTACACAACAAGAAAATTTTGCTTGGTTTTCTATTCACTTCACGGTTTTTGAAGATTATTGGCAATTTCATAATACAGTCTGTAAGCACACATTTTTTTCTCCAGAAAGAGGATCATGAGGCATGTAGAAATAAACTGTCCTGGCATCACGTCAATCTGATTTCCACACTGAAGATTTGGCTCTAATGCTGAGTTCTTCAGTGTCTTACTGAGTTCATGTCATTGAACCACTGTCTAGAGAAGTGTAATTGTTTTGATACAAAATTCCTGTGATGCTAAGGAGAACTGAGGCAACTAATTCTGAGGTGAAACACACAGGCTACATATAAGACCATGTAAGACCTTTCTTAACTTTAACACAGTATTTGAGCACTCCCTGTAAAGGCAATAGGACTGTTTGTATAAAGATGAGGATTACTGTGCTTAAATAAACATATTTCACCAGTGTGTTAATTAAATCTTAGTATTTAAAAGTAAAATCTGCAAATGAATATGAGAATAGTTTCAGTGCTTAATGTAACCTTTTTAGACAGCTTGTTTCACTCATTAGCCAAATAGACATTCATGAATTGGTCAACTGGTAGCAAGAGCTGGACCATCTCTAATCAATCCTATCAAATTCAGTGGTAATTGCACCATTTTCTGTAAATGGAGATACTTGTAGTGTAACTGTTAAATCTCAGTCAAGCTTCTGCTTTGCATACACTTAGTAAGCAGAAGAATTCGCTCATTATATACTAATATATATTCCTTGGATAGGTTTTTTTTTTATTACTTACAACTTTACATAAGTAGCTCAATAAATTGAGAGAAAAGCCTAAACAGATACATAATAATGAACCAACCCCGGAAAAAAAACAATTCATAATAGGACATTGTCCTTCTGTTTTTATAGCAACAAAACCATTCATCTACCTTGAACTCTGCTAAATCTTTGACATAATCCCACACAACACCTTTGTCTCGAAATTGGAGAGATATGGGTTTGATGGATGGACTGTTAAATAAATAAGGAATTGGCTGAATGGCAACATCCAAAGCATTGAAGTCAATGACTCAATGTTCAAATGAAGATCAGTAACAAGTGGTGTCCCTAAGGGTTCTGTACTGGGACCAGTATCTTTATTAGTGACATAGTGGGATTGAGAAGCGAGTCTGTAGATAACATCTAACTCAGAGGTGCAGTTAAGGATGCCACCCAGAGGGACCTTCACAGGCTTGAGGAGTTGAACAATGTGAATATTTTGAAAATCAACAAGGCCCAGTGCAAGTTCACCTTAAGAGTGAATAAAAAATCATAAAATTGGTTTACTGTATTTATAACACAATTCACCAATTCTCTTTATGAGACAAAAGTTACGAAAAATAAAAAGGCAATTTATCTAGACTGCAACATATAATGAACTCCTATTTGGCGATTAAGTAAATAAATTGAGAATTAAAAAACCCATCAATCAATAGGCCTATTCATAGGCCCATTTATAGGTCTATTTGTAAGAGTCACAGTTCTTGTGCTGAATTTGCCATAGAGGCTTTTCAGAGACAACTACCTGCTTCCATAAAGATATACATACAGATAGATGTAAACTGCATATGCACTACATAGATATGTAGTATGGTAAGAAAACCATACCATTTAAAAAAGTATCCCTGAGCTTATACATGCAAGGCTCTGAAGCAGCAAAGCTCGTACCCCACTGCAACTGTGGCAGGAAATTTCAGGCAAGAGATAATTTCAAAGATAACTCAAGCATAAATATTCATGTACAGTAACAGGAATGTTTGAGTATAGATAAGTAAATATTTGCACTCAAATGTATAGTCAGTCCATCACCCTCTGATACTACTCAGGAAAAATTATCTAACTAGCTGTCAAGAAGTTATTCTGGCAGATATTCAAGCACTTATTATACTTTGGAAACTTTACTGAGTTACTTTCTCTTCCTTCATTGTTGAAACAAAACTAATCAGGATTGACAAGTCATAGTTTTATTTTGCTCTGCAGAGATTATATGTTTCCACCTAGATTTTGATTGCACTTTAAGTCTGACTTAGGACTGTTCCTGTCGCAGTAATGACACAAAAGGAAGAGACAGAGGCACCAGTTACCAGGATCAGAGAGAAGGAAGGAAGGGGGGCAAGACCCACCTTCTTTATTTTTTATATGCATTTAGAAATCACTATTCATTGGAGGAAATAAGTTCTTCCTCCCTCAATAACAGTGGTCAAAGGAAATGTCCATCAAAGTTCTGAGTCCAGGAGAAAGGAATGCAATTGATAAGATACAGTTACAATAACATGGCCATGTTTCCAGAGAAAACTGTGAGAAACTAGCTACAAAAGAATGATAACATCCAGAAATGCAAAAATCAGCGCAACATATTCCTACCTGGTGACATTTCTTATGTGGTGGGTAAATAGTGTCCAGAAGAATGTATATGATCCTTTCTGTATTGTTCACAGTTTGCAGCTTCAGATGGTCTAGATTTAGGAGTAGATACTGGCTCACCCCAGACACAGGTGCTGCATTCCTGAAAAATAGGTACTTGGCCCTGAAAATGTTCAAAAGCTACCACCTAAGAATTTTTTTTTTGGCCTAATTTTATATTAGATGGCCAGGGAATTGAATTTCAAAAGTATGTTTGGTAGAGAGGCAGTCTCCTCCTTGCTCCTTTCCTTCTTGTGCAGGGACATTTTGTTTCTTTCCTGCAGAGCAGCTAATGTTCAGCACACAAGGTGAAGAGAGACTAGGGAAGGGTTGGAAATAGAATAGAGTTTTGAATGTCCTGAAAGTAAGGGAGAAGTTAAACAGAGCTCTTCCATCCTGCGTCTGACTACTTTAATGAAAACAGCAGCAACATTTCAGGAATGACTCCAGCTGCCTTCACTTGGTACACAACCATTCTTGTGTGTCGGGCATGCAGCAGCTAATGCCTTACAACTTGGTGTGTTTGCTTGTGCTCAGGCATTGAAGCTGGCTGCCCAGACAAATCTCATGCTGACAGGCAAATGCCTCAGGAGCTGTAAGTGGGTCAGGGAGAAGGTGACTGCCAATGACTGGGTTCTCCAGGTAGATTTTTTTTGTACCTATGCACCATAATTTCATCAAAATTTTATTTTAAGCATGAATGAAGGTGCCCTGAATCTCACTTCTCATTTGTCTTAAGGTATGTCCTTGTGCTTTTCCATACACCTGGCTGTTCACTTGGGTTTGTCATCTTCTCTCCTGCTTCTGTGTATTCTGGTTGCAAATAAATCAAGGCAAAAAATTCTTACCTTGGCAATGACACAGACATTTTTTGGTTCAGGACAACTTAATCGCAAATGAAGTTAAGGTGATATTTTATTCCTAATCATGCTATGATTCTCATAATTAAAAATATTTTTTTTAATTGAATGAGTTATTCACATTTGCTTGGTTCAGAAACCATATTTTTATTCTGGGATAAATACTGGTAGACCGTGGAATCTACTACAGGTAAGGAAATAATTGTCTGATTCTGATAACAAGACACAAGCAAGGTTTTGTTTTCAAATATCATTTCATTGCCAAAAGAGAGAAGACCAACTCATTCCTACAGTTTGTCTCTCTGCTCTCCACATACAGACAAAAGATAAACAAAATTACTTCTACAGAATGATAAATGGGACGTTGCTAATCTGGGTGTCCAACCTTTCTGAATGAGACATGTGCTGGCTGTGCTGAGTGAGCCCAGGGCATGGAGCTGCTCCTGGCTCGTGGCCTGGCACCAGTCCCCACAGTGCTAGCAGGATTACAGTCATGGGCTGGCATCTGGGCACAAGACAGCAGAAAGAAAAAACCAAAGGGGGCCTGAACAAGTTCCCCCTGACACCGAGAAAGAAAAGTAACTGCATTGTGATGGATCACAGCTGATGGTCCTTTTTCTTTTCCTCATTGGGAAAACAAACTGCACTCCAGGGTGCGCTTGTTCAAGCTGGATCCAAGCACTGCCAATTACTCATGCCCTCTACAGGCTCCCCTTGAGAAGCAGTCTCGTGGCACACGCTTGCTGTTCTTGAGCTGTGTCTCTGTTGCCCAGGCTTCTTTGGCTGCCTTGGTCCAGTAGTTGCTGCAGCTACCATGGAAACCGTAGAAAAGCTCTAACTTATCACATTCTGACATGGAAACTGTTTGTATTTTGAAGTCCATCTGTCAATACTGAGCTGTCTACTGTCTTTCTTCCTCTGATGCTAACTACCACTGTGCTTTTGATGTATGGTCAGGGGAAAGTGGGAGTTAATTGCCAACCATGGGCAGAAACAGGCAGTTCACTTCAGTAAAAGCAAACAGTGTTATGTGCTGAACCTGGAATATTATATCTGGGTAGAAACTGTCTCTCTGAAAATAGTCTTACAGTCCTGTGCTGGCTATTAATAAGGTTCATATCTGATCTAGATATCTGACTGTGAGATCTGTGACCAATTCAACTGTGTCTTTCTCTCACAGGGTAAGACATAAACCAGAGGCTTGAGGCTTCAGGAACAGTCTATTAAAGAAATCCAGAAGTACAAAAAAGTTCTTCATACTATAGTCTTCAAGAATTCCTGGAGTAGAAGTGGGAAAATCTCAGAAGAGATTAAATATACACAGCTGGATGGTGCTGTGAAAGTTCTCCCCTACATTCTTAAAAATCTATTAACAGTAAAGTAAGTGCCATGACTTCTGCATCATGGGGATGTTTGCATTGCTGATACAGTAAGGAAGAGTTCAGAAAATAGCTAAATGCAATGAGGGTCATGCGGAAGAGAAATGCATCCTCACTGACTACGCTGTAAGGCCTGGTAACTCTATTACCATCATCCTTTGCTGTTCACCACCATGACTCCCTCTCTCAGGTTTCAGCACACAGCAAGTGAGAGGGATAGGGAAAACAAAGAGTTCAAGGGAGACAGTCTGAAAGCCAGAAGTGTCCACTGTTGCTCTCATGGAGGGAATTTCTGCAAACTTGTTGAGCAACTTCTCTTTCACGATCTATTAGACCCTAGTTGTTCCTAGAGGGATTGTGGTGCAACAGCAGGAAACCCAAGAGTCATGGATATGTTCCGCTTTATTACCCCGTGATGATAGGATATTATAGTCTTCAGATTTATTAATTTTTCTCTTGGAAACTTGTATACTTAATTAATATTATTTCTTTCTTCTTAGTGCAATGCCAGAAACATGGTTAGAAATAGTGGGGGGAAAAGTGGATGTTAGTTGTTTGAATAATTTTCATAACATAATTTGATTCCAGTTTCAGCTGTTCAGTGAGTCCCAGACAGGTTTCCTGCAATAAATCAGCTTTCCTGGCAGGAATGTTGTTTCTGCTCTTGCCGGTCCTTCTTTGGAGTCCTTATTCCAGAGTCCTGTTCCGAGCAGCCACCAGGCATGCAGTCTCCAAGCTGTGGGCTTCAGCACTCTGATGATGCTGTAGGTTTCAGGACTGTGACACTATTGTTGGTAGCTCTGCTTGCTTTCATGCAGAGCAGAGTTTGAAATGTGGGGATATTTTTTCCTCCTCAATTTCAATGGTATCAAATTTCTGTATGATTTGAGCAGTGAGCAAAACTATATTTCCCATTCCACATCCAGCTGATCCAGTGGCAATTAGGTTCATTTCTTTTTTTCTATGGGTCTCATACTCTTTTTTCCTTTTTTTTTTTTTTTTAATTATTTGTAAGCTATGTTTTCTTCTTTTCTTAGCTATAATGATTCAGGCCTTCTCCTCAGTGAGTGTCTCTCACAGGCTCTGATTTTTCATCTCTGTAGGCAGTACTGGGAAGAATCCAATTAAAGACTTTTTAAGTCCTCTGAGGAACATTCCTTGCCTTCAGTGATTAAGATTACGTCTGTAAATTTGCACATTTAATACAGTCCAAGTTTTGATGATATGAACTCTGTTCCCAAGGTTTTAAAAGATTTCTTAGTCTTTCTTTTTATAGTTACTAATGTGATTGTAAGAGATATTCCAGTGTCTCAGAATTGCCTGTTTAGCCAGCCTCTTTTCTCTCTGAAAGTGAAGCAGTTAATCCTACCAGTAAAAGAAGGTTAAAAGGTGTATTGAAGCCTATAAAGCAATGTGGGGCCTGTCTACAATCTTATTACTATTTTCTAGCTATTGCACATGTAACTGTCTTTTCTGCTTACAGTTGCATTGCATATATGTATTTTAGTAAAACAGAATTTCCATGGAAATTACCTGGGAGATGGTAACAGATGTAAAGAGCAAGATTTTTGCAATTCCTTGGTGCTGAGGATGCAAATGCACAATACTGTGTATATTAAAAAACCTAAATTCTGTATAGAACAAGTCAGGATACCCTGCCCGTGTGGTGTTGGCATTCTTTGTGCTTGAATCATCAAATATAAAAGTATGAAATATTTGATTTCACACCTGCAAGCACCAGTAATTGTTCCCAGTGTTGCCTTCAAACCAGGTTTTGTGTAGCTAGTGTGTAAGATGGCAGAATTTCAGACAAAGGAGATTACACTCTCCATCCTCTCGTTTCTCTTTGAAATGTGTTGAGATAATGCTTTGTTAATGAGAACCTTCCAGGAGGAAGGCGTGTGGGACTAATGAATAGAGAATCATTTTTGCTGTGAGAACTGCATTGTCATGGGCAGAGATAGGGATTGGTTTGAGGATTGACTTGAAAATATAAACTATTCAGTAGTATAACACTTACAGAACTGACATAGATGGTTTGGACACAGATTCATAATTTCTAGAAATGTCATGGCAAAGGCTGAAGGTTACAGTAGATCATCTTTCTTAGAGATCTGTCTAGTTTACAATCCAGAGATTGAGATACTGGTGTTCATCATCACACTGGAACTTCACTACACAGTGTCTGCAACCTGTAACTACAATTCATGGGCAAGGAAAAAAAGGAAAAGATGGAAATTATCTGAAAAGTTCAATTAGATTTGCTGGAGAACCCATGCAACACAGAAAACAACGAGGCAAAGGCTGTAGCCCCACTGTCTAAGATACATGTTGCTCTGTATTCTCCAGGTAAATATTTTTTGTACAGGACAAAAGTGTAGTCTTAAGGAATGAGCAAGTCAGGAACTGTTGCTACTGTAAGTAGCTGTTGTTACCTGCTTTTAAAGGTGTGTTAGGGACAGGATAACTTTTCCCAGATATCGGTGTGGGAGCTTAATCCCGTTGATGGAGAAGTAGGGAGGATGAATATTAATTTTCTTCTGCAACACTGTATAGGTTAGACTCTTGAACAGACTTTTCTGACCAGATAAACCTTTATGTCACAGTTCAGAAATTTTGGCTTAAGTTCAGTAAAAATATTGCAGCTGAACCTTCTCATCTGCCCTTGCTTGTCAGGGTCCTCTCTGACAAGCAACAAAGAACTGTCACCAGCTCTGGGCTGGCCAACTGCTCCCGTTCAAAAACTGAGTTGAAATGTCAAAAATGTTGTCACTGGGGTCTTCCCAGGCTCTGTTCCAGGTAAAAGCTTTTATGTCTTGTTCCATCAGTACACATTATGGTAGAAAAATCAGGTTATATTCCTCTCTTGTGGAGATGAAGGGAATGACAGTTTAACAAGTGGAGACTGCCAGCCAGATAGCTGAAATGGCACATAAAACATGAGACTATAAGAATCTGTCCCTCTCCTATGGTCATTTTTAATATTTAGAAAAGTAGGAACACTTTTTACTTTAGGCCTTGTTTTCTCCTTAAAATATCAGTTGCAAACTCTTTGTTCCTATTTTCTTGATGTTATCTAAGCAGATATGGAAATAATTGTCTTCACTATCAGATTTACATTCATACTGCATTACAAATCCTGTACATGTTTTGTACAGCAAGGACATAGCTGTTGTGGATCTCTCAACCTGAATGTGTCTGCAGGCAAGAAGAAGAAAATCCACTATAAGCAAGGACTGTTCAACATTTCCGTTTTATCTCCATTGGCTACAACAGTTAGAAAAGGAAAAAAGTCTTAATACTAACAGAACAAAAGTTTATTTAAAAATATTACACTTCTAGATTGGTCAGGTTTCCTCAAAGAGAGAATTGAGATTGCTTTTGGATCACAGAACAAGCTTCTAATGCAATGGTCTATTTTGAGGATGAAGAGGAACTGAGGTCCCATATATCCTGGTCTATTTTTCTCTCTGAAACATACACAGTACTTATTCACTGTGTGTTAACTCTTCAAGGCTCTATGACACCTTCTTCATCAGAGTCAATTTATATAGCATTTTTCAGTTTAAAAAAAGTAGAGCTTATTCCTTGCATAGTTAAGAATAGGTTAGAAAAGAAGGAAAGAGTTGAATTATTGGTATATGATAGAAAGTAACTGAGTTGCATTTGGACATTACTTTCCTCAGAACATCTGAACCCTTTCTGAAGGGGAACAAAGAACTTGAGAATTGAAGGGGTATTTTATTTCAAAGTTGGACAATTAGTCTTCATGCTTGGCTTGAGCATAAGAGCTTTTGTTGGTAAGGTATTATCACAAGATGTTTTTGTTAAGATACTGCTTTTAGAGTTCTTAGATTGCATTAGTCTGCAGTGAGGTAGGAAGAAATCAGGGTGGGGACATATGAAAATCCTTCCTTCTCTTTTCTTTCTTTCTTTTTTTTTCCTTCTGCCCACTAAAATCTCCAACTGTCATTTGAAGTGCAGATGACAATAGAAATTAAACTGTCCTTGGCCAGTCTGCTGCACAGCGATGCATACATATGTGTAGATTTTAAACTGAATCCTTATAGAAAACAAGAAATACTAAAATTAAGAGGTATACAAATAGTATATTAAAAAGTAATGCCTACTCCTCAGCTATTAGGGTTCTCTGCTCTCTTTCAAATACCAGGCAGGGAAAAGAGTCTACAGAAGTTGTACAGAGGTAAGAAAAATGAGAGATGGGGAGCGACATCCATGTAAGAAGGGAATGGTTAAGGAAAGATTAAAACTTGATTGATTTAAAGCAGTAATTGAAGTGTGCAACACAATAAAAATAAAATAATAAATTTAAAAATCCCCCAAAACTAAAAAATCCCATAGATGGTCTCCATTTCTTCCACAAACAAAGATTTGTGGGGGAAAAGGGTCAAAGAGATTTCTCTTTGCATCTTTTTATAACACAATAACATGGAAACATTTACTGAAACTGAAAGGCATTACGTATAAAAGGAACTACTTTAAGTCAGTGCATAACTAAACCATAAAACTCATTGTAATAACACCATTACAGATGCAGTTTTATGGATCTGTGAATATTGTTATCCCTATAAAATATGTTTTTAAAGAGTCTCTCTTTTCAAAAGAAAGATCAAGTGATCACGCTTTGGGGCACAAATCAAACTCTGATGAATGGGACTTAGAAGCTCTCCTCCTATACTTGTTGTGCCAAGGGTTTCTGCATTTTCTGGTGTTTCGAGTATGGCGGCTTCAGTGTATTTTTTTATCAGAACTTCATTAACTCTTCTGATGGATATGCTTCATTTTAACAATGCAAGAAATGTCTAGGCAGGGCAGGGTAAGTTTACTGGTGGAGTCTTAAACACCACTGAATATTGGATGAGACCAAGGATCTAAATGAACTTGATATCTTACACTGAAGACCTCAAAACTGTGTTGAATGAGAAAATAGCACAATAACGATTGAATGTCATTTATTATTTGCAATTTTCCAGTCTGTTTCTCTGTGCAGAAACAAAACAAAATCAAACCCTAATCAAAATCTGATGCAGAGACTAGAAGCAATCATTTTTCCATTTCACCCAACAGACTAGCTAAAGAAAACAACTCTTGATTTCTGAATTAATGATGATCCACAGCATTCAGTTCGGAGTGCACAGTGAAACGACATATGCTGTGATATGGAAGCAGAAAAATGATTGCTGTATGAGCACCAGTGCAACACTGTGTGATCGTGGGGATGCTGCTTCTGAACCTACATCAGTCTTTTAGAATAAACATACCACCATTTCTGATGGGCCCAGCCTTGGCCAGCAGTGGGTCCATCTTGGAACTGTCTGTCATTGGCTCTGCCAGACATGGAGGAAGTTTCTGGCAGCTTGTCACAGAACCCACCCCTGTAGTCCCTCTCCTACCAACACCTGGCTATGCAAACCTAATACAAGGTTGAGGTATCTTTTAGCCATAGCATATGCTCTAAGAAAAATTGCATGTGAGGGCACTGAGCCCTCTACTGTCTATTGGTTGCAGCTGTGAAATTGAGGCTGACACCTGGTAAAAAGCTTTTCATGTTGTTTTTATCTTTGTCACTTCATGAATAAGGTAGAAACTTTAATCACAAACTGATTTAGAGACCTAGGACTATGTGTGTTCCAAACCAATCTAATCTAGTAATTATAATGTCTCTTCGCAGGGAAGGATCACCAGAACTTGTTTAAATGCAGACAATAGGTCTAACTACCCAATCTTGGAGTTCCAAGTCCTATTCCAGTGAGCAATACAACAATTGATGCCTCCAAGGAGGACCTGTGTCTTCACAGGACGAGTTTAAGGGCTTTTAGAGGGTGTTTAAGTAGCATGATGATACTAAAATATATGAGCATTATATATATTACAGCCAGTAAAAGTGGCAATGGAGATTGAAGTTTTAAGAATGTAATTATCAGAACTGGAATTTAGCCAGCATAGTAATAGAGTTCATACTCTTCTTTCATTGAAGTAGTAATATTTCTACTCTTTGAAGGAGTTCCTATCTCTTATCATAAGTGCCGTGTGTGGCATTGCAGTGTTTACTTGCTGGTCAACAGTTCTTTCTTGGAACCTGTATCCCCTTCTCTTTTCCTTGATGTTACAAGCCAGCACAGTGAAAACTAAGAGGGCAGGAATGGCGTGTCTGGACTATTTCTCAGTTTTACCAGTAAAGTGCAATCCTTCTTGAGTTTCAGTATGTGTTTAGGTTTGCCCTGGAGATTTACTGGAGAAATACATTAATATAACTTGTGTAGGTGTTTGAAAAAAGCTTCCAAAGACCAAACAGATGTTTTTATTTGTCTGGGGACTCTCATGTTTTAAAGATGATAAAACTGCATTAACTACAGTTAAGAAGTTTAGCATGTATAAGATTCCATTTACCTGGGGAGTCTTCCCAATTGTGAACCAAAGACTGTGTGCACGTGAGTATTAACTGGCCTCTAGCTCTGAGCAGGTATTGTTCCATTTGTTATTTCCTATTCTGTTCATCTGCATTCACTGCATATTCTTGTATCTCTCTATTTTTTTCTGTGCTGTCTCCCTCCACATAATGAAGAACGAAATTGTAACAACTCATAATGGGTTTGTACCCATATTGGAGTTGAGCAGAGATGAGAGAACTTTTACTTTCTTGCAAGAAAAGACTTGCTTTTGGTCCCTTCAAGCACAGTGTGATTTACTCTGATACATACACATCAGTACAACTTATTTGAAAATTAATTGATTTTCTCTAGTTTCTTGCCCAAAGATTTGAGAAAAGAATGAATAAAAAAAATTAATATAGAACATCTACAATTCTATGCATTGGTTTTAACTTCATCTGGCTTTAAGGTTCCTGCCCTCAGGAGCTTCAGGTCACCAGGAGATAAAAGCGAGCCCTTTGGAGTGATTGAGTATGTCACAGTCCTGGAGGTGAGTTGAGCTGTGTTGATCCTTGCAGCCTGTGTGTCTTGCAGGAATCCAGTCTCCCAAGGAATGTACTGTGAGGGTTGTGACACGCAGCAGCACTTGGAGTCCCTTCATGGGCCTCTTTTATGTGATCCAGCACATAAGTATTGCAGTATCACCTAGGCAGATTTGGTATTTCTCCCATTAGGATGGGTGCAAGTGGAGATGTCTGGCTTTGTTTTCATGTCTGTCATTATGAAAACTAGCCTACCTAGATTTTAATTTTTTTTGGGTTTTTTGTAGTATTTGCATCCCTTCCTCAACTCTTTCTTCTTGAACATGTTCTGTCCTATAGTAGAGGAGGGTTTTTCTTGCCTTCACCTGCGAAGGACCCGCTGTCTCTGCTTTCAGGTATGCTTTCAAACAGACTCGATTATTTTCATCTTTGAAAAACTTTGTTCTCTGAATGACTGACCTGTGCTTTTGCTCTGCAGGACTCACTGTTCTAGAGGCTGAGTACAGTGACATGTACCGTCATCATCATATGTAGCAGTTCATGAGACTGGATTTGAATGAAAATCAGAACCTGGAGAGTACATGTATATTCAATGAAAAATCACACTAACAGTGGGTTATATCAGAACAAACCAACCAGCCATTCAAAAAAGGATACAAACAAACCAAATACAATCACCCAGTCATTTAGCATGTTTATTGGTGTGAACATGCTTACATCTGACACTTACTATTATGTCTTAGATTAAAGAATCAGCAACTGCTAGGAGGAAAAAATCAGTGGGTATGTATCAAAGTTCATGAACTTCAGCATGCTTTCACCAGCTGTCTTTTGAGCTATTTATTTCAGATTAGATGGCAGTGGTAAAGGTCAAAACTATTTGATAATCAGCTTCAGCAATTAAAATCTTTGTTTTGATCTTGATGGAAAAAGAAAAATCCTTTCTTATTCTCATTTGCTCTAAGCAGAACTGCATCTTAAAAGGCCAGGATGGTTTGTATACTGGTTTCCCATCTTATTTGCCACTCAGCTGGGTACAAAACTTTTTTCTTTGATGCAGTGAAATGCTGAAATAAGCCTGACAACTGAGACTGCACATCTGCAGAACTAATGTTCATCTCCCATTGTGCTGCTTCCAGCACTCTCCCCACAGCATCTTTCTCTTCTCTGTTCTGTACCAGTGCCTTGTAGTCTTTCAGCATTTCCAGTTCTAAACCCTTTTTAGTCCTCAGCTGGAAGCTGGCCTTCTGAAATCTTCACCTGTGAGAAGAGAAGGTGGGAATCCAGATGTAAACTGTCTGGATTAAATCAAGATTACAGGATGTAAAGTAAATCTAAATAAATATTAGGGGGTTTTGGTTGTGGGTTTGGCCCTCTTAAACTGTACAAACTAATCTAAGATTTGATTTCTTTCTAACAAAAAAAATCGTTTATGTTTGTATAATTCTACAGTAATTTGTAGTATCAGTTATATAGTATGCCACCTTAACAATGAAAGAGATATTGCTGAGTATATTTGGGGATTGTTTGCCAACCTCCAAAACGAACCACCATGCCTCACACTCTCCTGAAATTACCTCAGGCTTTGAAGAAACAGGTAGAACTGCTGTAGAAATGCTGTAGTGAAGAACATCTTGGGTGACACAGCAAAATGTGTAAGTAAATGGTGACCATTATGCAAGTACTTAAACACTGCCTATACTATAACATCCCTTTTCTCCTGGTTACCTCTTCTTTCTTACAATGTAGCAAGAAAGTGATGAGTGATTGCTGGGAGTGGTGATGTTGTCATGCTTCAGTTAATCTTATTTCTTACTCTTTTTCTAATTTAAAACTTAAATAAAGTGAAATCCCACCAGAAGTTTGTATTCTGAAGCTTGTGACCTCCAATGTGTGGAGTATGCTCCTTATCTCAAAGGATGAAAACTTTTTACTAATAATTTTCCATGATTCGAACTCTGTAGTCTTCCTCATTTCATCACTAAAAAAAAAGAGAGGAAAAAAAGGAGACCTGAGCTTACATCTTGCATTCAGTATGAAGCCCCTTTTGTTAAATTTTCATAAATATCTAGGTTATCTTCAAAAGGTCTGCTGACATTCAGTCCTAGTTCTCCTCCAGGCTATATTGGAGAGCTTAGGTCTAAAGTGGACTATTTTGAAATGGTAGTTTATCACCATGCAAGCTTAACATTTTTACTGAAAGTATTTCAGACTCAAAGCTAATAAAATATTTTAGTAAGTATCTGTTTGGAATTCTGCCAGTCTAGTAGCACAATGCATTATGATGCAAAGACAGCTACTAATTTTCCTCCACATTCATGCTAGAATAGGTGATATAGAACCAGGTTTAATTGCTGAATGTAATTGACAGCTCTTTCCTGAAGCTGAGGAGGGAATTAATTGTCTCTCATTGTTACTTCTTGCTGTCTAAGCGTATCCTCAGGATTGCAAACAGGTAAAAGAAACTGCTGTTGTGCATGTGCTTTTCTCTCCTGATTTAGCTTCTGCCTAACTTTGTGTTGTTGCTTCTGGTCCTTGAGATATGCAGCATTCTTAGGATGATAAACAGATTTCTCATTCCTGTACTTGTCTTGAGTGAGTGTGTCTTTCTCTGTACTGATATAAAGAGTGTTAAGTATCTGTGGGAGGGAAAGCAGCTTCATTTTTCTCTTGGAAGCAATTCATGGACTTGCCTCTAAGAAGCAGGCCAGGAGGAATACTGAGAAGCAGCAGAAATGCAACAGATTTGATATACTGCTAAACAGTAGCTATTAGCTGGGAATATGGTGAGATATTTTAGTATTTCCTCTAAGGAGAAGACTTTTGAAATGGAAGTCTTTATCTGAAGCAATAGTCAGACAACAGTCTTGTGTGAATTCTTTTTAGTTTTTTCTAATTCAATACTTCATCAATTGCTTCTTAATCCTTTTAATATTTTCTATCTCAACAATATCTTATATTTGCGGTTTAATCTGTATACAGTTGTGGTTTTCACTAGAGAGCTAAAACTGTGGCTAGAGAAAAAATATTTAGTTATTAGACTCAAAATAAATTCTGTTATGCAAACACAGGCTGTTTAATATTCCAATATTTGATGATGTCAGTGGACAGCATTGCCCATTATGAAGTTATAGCAATCTCATCTTTCCTTTTTGACCAGTGTGCTATTCCAGGTCACGTTTACAAGTACATTTGCAGCTAAACAGGCCAAGTTTTTTCTGCATTCAAAGATGGTGATCATCTAGTGGTCACTGAAAGTGATCTTAATTACTATTTGCTATTTGCCTAAGCAAAAAGATCTGAGCTTCATAACAATTCATTATAAACACATGAGAATCTATTCTCTTAATGTCTTAAAGATAAGACAGGTGAGATGCTAGTAAAGGTAAGGCAGATGGGACGCTGTTTTTCACATTAATCTTTACAGTCAGTCTTCCTACTAGTTTGCTTGTGTTGAAAAGGCTTTTAGAACTAGATGGGAAAACAGAGTATGTGTTTAAATTGAAGTCTCAGTTTAAGGGCCTTACACAGGATGTTTGAAATGCCAATGATATTCACCTGGTGTGACTGTGTTGTCAGGTGTGGATAGTAAATGTTAATTGACCTCAGGACAATGATGAAATGAATGCCATTCATAAGTAGTCTCCCTGGGAGCAGTCCTGAAAATGAGAAGGCAAAATATGAGGAAACAGCTGAGTGCTCTTTCTAGAGAACTGGTTTCTGTGAGAGGGATGCGGAGATGTACTGCAGCAAAGGGTGTGTGAGGGTATGTATCAACAACAATTGCTTGTCTTATTTTAGGAGAGCAATTCATGGTACAGCTTTGCTCCAGTTTTTTTAGATGTGCATTATCCCTGTGAAATTTGTTATTTGGTTTCTTGGGTGGCTAGTGAAGGTGCAAAGTTTTATGTATTTTTAGTTGTGGGATAAGGTGAGATGGGGAGAAAAAAAGTATGGGAGTGTGGGCATCTAAAAGCCCTCTCATGTTAGCATAAATTGGTTATAAACAACATTGAACTCCACTGACTTTATGTTTAATATGAAGCTGAAAAATGAGGTCTGCATCTCTTTTTTTTTTATGTAGGAATGAGTGGCAGTTCTTGCATTTCTGTGAGTGGAGAAACAATCATTTCCATTGGTAGATGTTTTGAGGTAAAATTGTAAATTTAGTTTTGTGTCATATGCTATATCCAGAAACTATTAAGCAGAAGAAACTGGGAAAGGTAAACAGTTTAGACAGACTACATGTTTACAGAATTGCAGAATACTTTTAGTTGGAAGGGACCCAGAAGGATCATTGAGCTCTTAACCCTGTGCGGGACACTCCCATGTACCTCTTCTGCAACTTCAGAGCTAATAAATGTAATTTGTAATATTTTGTCTGTTATGCTGTGAGAACAAAACTTTTAGGCAAAATGAGACTGAGTTAATGATGATTATTTATAATGTTTAGGTAAATGAGGAATGCTAAGCAGGACATGTAGCAACTGAAGTCTAAGAAGAAATTTATTTGGGGGGTCTTTATGGCAAATGAAGTATCTTTGACAGAATTAAAGAGCTCTTCGCTTGGAAGAAGAAGGGTGAAAACAGAGAGTTAAAGGAAAACAAAGATCACCTTTGGAAAAAACCTTGATCAAAAGAGCCCTCCTTGGGTTCTCTTTGTATTTATCTAGAAATTCAGTTCAATCTTTTGGAAAAGACCTTGGTCTGTAGGCTGGGAATTGCTGGGAAAGGTAGATACGAATTTTTCTCAAGTGTTAAATTGATAGATGTGTTCTGGTTGCTGACAAACACCTGTGAGAAGAATACATATTTCATTGGGGAAGGGAGCAAAGCTAAAAGGAAGGGAGAAGTATATACAATACCCAGAACTAAAAGGTTTATAGCACGTTGATGTGTCTTCTCCAGACTGTGATATGGCTTGCTCATGTTTCATAAAATGTGAGGGGTCTAAAGGGTCTAGTAAAAATAAATTTTTGCAATTTTAAAATTATATACAGCAAAAAGATCAACTGTTGAGCGTAAAAATATAAATCCTGATGAGAGAAACTGGAGCAAGCAAAAAATCAAAATGTACAATGAGTCAGCTTCAATAAAAAAGAAAAAACCAAAAATCAGGCCTAGTTTTGATGTGGATAAGAACACAAGAAAAGCTTGTTGTGGAAATTTTTTTTTTGTTTTCTTTTGATTGTAGGTTTTTTTCTGTTTCAGAGACTGAAATACCGATTTTTTAATTACTGTGCATTCTAATTTAAAAATAGAAGTTTAGTTTTATATATCTGCAAACATAATATCTAGCTAAATGTGTTGCTTAGTTCTTAGGAAAGAAGACTTAATGTGATAGTTTGTTTTCAATTCTCTCCCCAGTATTTCACCTATTGTTGCAAAGAAATGTGTGCTTAGCCCTTAGATATCACAGAACTCCTCAGCTGCCTCCATGGGAATTGAGAACTTGTACCTTGTTGGATGTCTAGGCATCATACCATGAGACACAGCCACGCGCAGTATGGATTTTTAATTCTGCTGGTTACAGAACTTCCTGAGTAGTTTGTCCAGACACTTGTGGCAGACTGTTCCCAGAAGTAGGATACCCACCCTGTTGTAAACTTCAGTTCTTGCTCTCAAAAGTGTGTAATTAAACGTATATCAATCTGACGTAAATTATTCTAGGCAGTGATTTTTCCAAAAATCTGAACACTTGCCACTTCTTGGAAACAGTCCTTGTTATGAAATACTACTTAGGAAACAACTACAGACACTGAATAAGTCTGGACATTTTAACTTTTGTAGAATAGCCTGCTGTCTTCTTTGTTCCTGATTATAACCAGACTAACCTTTTGGGGGAAAGGGTCTGAACATCCAGGGAACTCACATAAAAAATACTGAAGCTCGCATAAAGCATACTGAAAAGGTCACCTTTTGTGTAATGCTGAATTGTGTAATTCAAAGGATGCAGCTCACAGAATGGCATTCAAGTTAGCTCATCATAAGAACTGTTTTCTATCAGTTGTGGAGAAAATCATGGTCCCTAAGGTATTTTTCATCTTTTTTCTTCTCTTTTTTTGGTTTTCACTTACATGTTAGTTTGGCATGCACAGTTTTACAGTTGTACCACATGGGGCAGTGTCATGCTTGAACAGTGGAGTTGTTTTATTGGGTGTATATACCTCGTCCTATTGCTCTGAGCTAGAATGAGGCATTCAGTTATAAGCAGGTCACAGACAGCCATATAATAGCTAGTGTGCACGTGAAGTGGGATTCTTCCCACATCAGCTAAAACAAATTTTTGTGATACTATATTGTTCAATTGGGTAATTCTGTTAAAAAAAAAAAAAAAGTAGAAAGTTCAGAAAGATTTCAAGAGTTCTACAGCTTGTATTACAGTTTAGGAGGGACAATGCAGGTTCAAACCATTGGGCCAGTGTGAGTTCTGTCAGGCTGTTGATGAAGCAGAGGATGGTGTTTTTGTGTTTCCAGGAAAACTGACATGTGGAACTCAAAAGGTTTGGGAGTTCACTTGAGCTTTTACACCCCAATCTCTTTGATCAAGAAATCTGACTGAAAACTCTCAGAATAAATGATTTTCTCTTGAGACTTCCAGTGATCGTCAGAGGCTATGAAAGTAGCTATGCTTTCTGTATTTTGATGATTTAGGAGCTCTGAAGAAGGCAGAAGTATGTTGCTGGGTTGGGGGAAAGCAGGGTAGTAGTAATACTGTTCCCTCCGGTGAACTCCAAAAGATTCTGTGGTTAAACTTCAGGAATAATTATGGTTCTGTTTTAGCAAATAATTGTGTTCCATCTCTCTTGGGCTTATCAAATCAGAACTGACACATTAAACTATGAAATCTATTGATTCTAAGGTGTCTGGTGTATTAAAAAGCTGGGAAATGAAGAATATTTCCTTTTATGTATGACATTATTAATCATTACTCTTGTCATGACTTCTATTAAAGTTTCTAGCCTTGGACCAATCAGGCCCATAGCTATTAAATATTGAGATTCTAATTTTGCCCTTGCACTAGGTGTTAGGAATGATATGACTGAGGGACAGGGCAGGAACTAAAGTCTGGCTGTTGGAGGAAACCTATTCAAAGGAGAAACAGTGGGAGAAAATCTGTTATCAGACATCCAGTGGCAAGTGATTTTTGCCAACAACCGATGTGCATCTGGAGGGGAACTTTCAGTGTGACTGAATGTTTTAAGGCTTCAGAAGCTCTTCATAGATCCTGCAAGTTCAGCTCTGGTCATTAATTTCTCTGTAAATCCCACTTTTCTGTGTAGAACTATAGTGTTTCTAAGCAGATTTTAAAAAGCCCAAAACAACAAACAGAAAACACACACATACCACATACACTCAACTCAAAGGATCAGTGATCTCTGCTTCTCAGGTAGCTGGTGAGAAATCTATGAGCAGGGAAAGAAAAAGTGAACTTGATTTTCAAGAGTCAGCTCTCTTGTATTTCTTCTTTACTCAGACACTTAATGGGTGCACATCTAAATCAAACTATTTTAATCCTCTATTTAGAGCAGTGTCTGCTTCTGAATTTCTTCCAATTGGTTTCTATTTTATGTTTCTTATTCTGTTGAGATCCTTGCTAACTACTTCGGTTTGTTTTTGGTGTTAGTAATGGGATAATTTATATTTTAATTAAACCAAGTTGCTACAAAATATTACAATAGAGGTAAGGAGCATTTATCTCTTGACTTTTGTCTCCTTGTGACCCTCATGAAAAGTGGTTTTTGCTCTACAAATCCTGTAGAGTGTCCAAGCAATGCTGTTTCTTTCGTCAGACTATAGTATTTTTTTACTGTTTTTGGACTTAATGACTCTTACTATTTGTCCGAAATACGTAACTGGGTATGCAGTGGAAACAGTACATCTGTTTTTCAAGTACAGCCTTATAAATCAAGCTTACAGGGCAGCTGTTTTGATTTTTGTTTTGTTTTCTTTTGTCAATATTGTGAACGGTGATGGTGGTAAAAAACCTTTTCCTCCTCCTCTCCCTGACCCTTGTTACTCTTGCAAGAATGCTTTTTGTAATTGTCAAATTTAAGTGCGGGGTTTGCCACCGCTGAGAGCCTACCCGAGGTTGCTCGGCTGCTCTCGCTTCCCCTGCGCGTGCTGGGGGTGGAAGAAGCTGCCGTCACAGCGATACCCCCCAAGCGCAGGGTTCCAGCTGTGGCTGCCGGCTCCTCTGATATGCGGGCCAGCCCCAGCCTGGTGTTCTTCAGTGGCTGGCGGGGACAGACTTCGAGAGGGACCTTTGTATGGATTGCAGCTCTTTTATTGCCGGGAGAAGCAGTGGGGAAAAGCGGCGAGGAGCGGTGGGAAGTGGCAGTGCACGGCTGGGTTCCAGGTGTGGGGGGAAGGGTCCGAGGGTTTGGGAGCAGCAGTGCGGGGATGCAGCAAAGTGGACCAAATCCAGGGACAAAGGCAGGGGGCACGGGGTGCAGTGGGATTTTTAAAGGGAAAGAAAGTGGATAAAAATGGCCAATGGGGCTACAGGGATTTCAATAGAACCAATAAGAACCTGAAGAGATGCAAACTTTCCAGAATAACTCCAAATACAGAACATTATGTAATGATCATACTAACCAATAGTAGCAAACATGCAAACAGTAACTGAAAGGGATCATGGGGTGAACATGAAGTGTCACCCTAACTGGAACCGGAGCAGGAGTTCTAGGGAGTCGTGTGCTGAGCCCTGTTCGACCAACGCCGAGGATTGGCTGCTGTGGTCTCAGCCCTGAACACCACCACGGTCAAACCATTGCATCATCTCTACATGTACAAGATCTTAAGTTTAGACATATATCACAGTTTAAATTGTTTAGTTTGAAGTAAAATACAAACTCTGGATACTCTATGACTTTTTAGCAAAAAAAAAAAAATTTGCAGTCATGTGCTCATGTCTAAGAAAATAATTAAAATGGAAAGCACAAGAGACTGGAAAACCAGTAAAAATTAAAACTTCAAAATTTATTTGAGTATGAAATAAGGAATGGAAATAATCATAAGAAAGTGAATAATTTAATTTTGAAGCTAAGATGTATCCTGCTAGATTCCCCCCTGAATTGCTCCATTTTTAGTATATTGATAATTTTTATATGAAGTCACATTGTTGTCTGATTTGATGTATGGTGTTAAAGAACTTCTGCTGTGCACAAATATTTTGTGTTAAAGCTTAAAAATTCTCCAACCATGCACCTTATTAGTAATTCAGATTGTTTTTGCATAATTTATTATGCATCTCATTCTGCATTTTTGATGACATCAGATGGCAGGTTTACCACTGTAAATATTTTTGTGATTAAAGCTACAATTTTCTAAACATTTTTAATGATCCAACCACTTAGATGTGTGGATTCTTGTCTTAAACATCCTACACTTGTTTTTAAATTATCTTTAATGTGTAAAATATTTTAAAATGGGACTATGAATTTGACATTGCATTTTTTGGTCTAATTTATTCTAAATTAATGAGCATATACCTCTTGATAATGGTGCCCAATGAGAACTTGCTTCTCTCTCTCCACCCCATATATGCATCCTCTGAAAAGAATGTTTTTTTCCTATTACTTGCTAGGCATAAATAGTAACTTTTATTGCTGTAGCATGCTACAAGAGAGATCAGCAGAGAGTGGATGAAATGAGAATACAGGAAAAAGTTCATGTGTACGTGTAGTGACTTCATATTTAGTATAATTTTGCTGAAAAAAGAGCAGAGGCACCATATTTAACAGCTTTTATCTTAATTTTAAAGCAAAATATCTTAAAAATTGCCCATCATAAATGTTTGCTTTCAACTGAATGTACATTTATTGAACCATTTATTGTGTTCTGAGTTAAAGCTCATTGTAGCTTCAGTGATGGTGTTAATCTCCTTTAACAGGCATAGATGAAGACACCAAAGAGTTGTTTTGGCAAAGCCAGCTGAGAGGTATGGTCAATAGCAGTGCTGAATATTTCAGCAGAATAATAAAATGCTAAATTCCAAAGAAGAGCTGAAGGGTGTGGTAATTAAGAAAGGCTTTTTTGACATTCTTGGATGTTCCTGAATGAGATACAGAAAGCTTAACTGAGAGCACTTGTTCTTGTCTCTGCCTTTCGAACAACAGAGTACATATAGTATCTTCTTGTTAGATTTTGCACCTGGAGAAAACAGAATTCTTTGGTTGAAGGCTAGATATACTTCCACCAGATCACTGACATGCATTTAGTTTGTCTGCAACAGCTGGAAGTGTTTCTTAGTGTTTGGGTTTAAAGTGAGATAAATTGCTTTTACAGGATGAAGTTGAGGCCATGCTCTCAGTGGAAGAAATCTGTTCCTTCTGGCTTGGAATATGGAGCCTTGTTATGGCCTATCCAGCCTTAATCATACAGTTAGGATTTTTTAGCTCATGTTTACTGCTGGCAGAATGACTATGTTATCAATTGATGGCAGTCTGGCAAAGGAAGGGGGAAAATAAAGTACACACTGCTTGTCTGTCACTTTGCAATCCTCTGCTTTTATACAACTGCTGTGCAACTGAAGGCAATTTCTATTTTTTTACCCACCTTCTTCTGCCCAGTCCTGCTGTTAGATCATCACGTGTTTGTGACATTCATCTGTTGCAGAGGAAACTGTTGTATAAGATATTTAGGCTCATTACAAATGCAGCACAAGATTCAGTAAGTAAAGAATGTGGGTTGTTAAATCTTCAGATGCAAGACCATCACAGCTCTTATCAGAGTATGTCAGGAATAGTTATAGAGAATGAGTTGGAAGTAGATTTGTCTAAAACATTTAAAACTCTCCTGAAGCATGGAAACCTACATGAAGAAAATATACTCTGAGGGACTGACATGACCTTGCACTTAGAGTATTTTATAACAGCTCTTAACTATGCTATTTAAATGCTATTATCTCTTGTGACAGTAGCATGTCTTTTGTATTGCTATAGCAATAATGGGATAAAATACTGGGTTTTGCAGTTGTTTAGCACCATCACGGATTCACACTGGTGTTCCCTGAATAAAGTAGACAAAGAAAATGAACTTTCTTCTCCTCAAATTACTCCCTTCTCTTATTTTTATACACCAATTTAAATGTAATTTCCAGTCCTCAACATAAATTGGTTGTCTCTGTGATTCCACAGTAATTTCTGAAAGCTGAGTCTTTCTCTTTGCCAAGGTGTCTGTGTTGCACCATCCTCACAGAAGTGTTGTTTGGCAGGGTAAGGTTGGCTCTGGGCTCTGTGGTCAGAGCATGACCAGTCCCCCCAGCACAGGCCAAGACTAAGCAGATGAGAGGAGTTCTGCAAAACTGGGGAAGTCGAGTAACCTGACAGAGGTTGGTTTGACAGACTAAAGCTCTTGTTAGTCCTCTCTTGACATCCCCTCAGTTTCCAAACCCTGCTGGCAAGGAAGATTTGCCCTGTTTGCCTGCCGTAGCAGTATCTTGGCTGCCTCCTTTCCCTGGGCGCTGAGGAGTCAGATATAGGGGTAGCACAGAGGCTGAAGAAGTTACTCCCCTGTGGCTCTGTGTAAGGATGTAGAAGGAATTTTCTGTACAGTCTGTGACAAAACTCCATTAACTAGAGGAGTATGCTGTGCAGCTGTCACTGCTCATTGGGACTTCTGCCCTCCTCAGAAATTGCTAGTGACAAAAACCAAAAATTATATAGTCAGTTTGAAAAATATGTTGATGTGAGCAGGGATGTCATTGACCTGCTTCATTTGGCATAAATGCAGACATGTCTTTGAAAACTGATTCATTAAAACAGATACTCTCTATGTTTGAGGAGAGTTTTGAATCGCTTTATGTTGTGAAGGTTATCATCGCAAAGTTTTTATTTCTTGTTTGTTTGTTTTGAGAAGACAAACTCCTTTTTATTGCTTAAAGGTCACTGTGGACAGAGTTCTCTAATAAGCAACCCCTGGCTTGCTCTTCCAAGAGATGGCTAGTAGTAGGATTGTCAAATGGCTAAAACTTCACTGTATTTCCTATAACTGGATAGATTTGAAAAACTTCAGAGAAAAATATTCCAACTATCCATATAATATTTCATACCACATATTTCCATTTTTACTAATTTGCAGCAGTATTTAATTTTATTTTTAGTAAAAATTGGTGGGAACCAGTTTGTGGACTGCATACAGTTAATATCAACTTGCTTTGATATACAAAAGTGTTTTCTATTCTTACTCCAAACATATAAATTATAATTAATTTTATCTATTTTTTTTGTGTATGTAAAGGAGGCAAGAGGAATAAGAGTAGTTTTTAGTGGTTTACAGCTTTCTTGAAACTTTTCAAGTGGGGAAAGCACAACATCATCTTTTCAGTGTTTTACTGAATATTTACTATTATAAATAGCATTTTTTTTAACAATATCAGAAATTTTCCACAGTAGATGTGCATTTACACTTTCCAAGGACATAATTCCTCACAATACAATCAAAAGTTGCTGGGCATTAATGGAATTGTCTCCAGGGAAAAGACTGTTATCTCTTTGATGCGAACAGATCTTTTATCAACAATGATTGCTAATACAGTTGAGGAGACCAGAGAGGCTGTTAGTTATTCTTTTTGGGTGTGCTTTAATGAAGTTATCAGCAAAGTACATCTGTGAACTTTCTTTTGCAAAATAAAGCTTGCAATAAATATAAAATTAGATTTTAAGGGGGAAAATGGCATTTGCCTGCAGATGGATTGCAATGTTTGTGAGCAGAAGTACATTTGTTAGTTTAGCAGTAACATTCTCTAATGTGATTCATGAAAGATAATTTTTGTTTTAATAATAGCCATTACTTATGTTGGTAGCTTATTTTCCTGGTGAGTAATGTCTTTTCCCCCTGTCAAATTTTTATCTGTTGATATTTTTTGAATTATCTTGTCTTTCCTCAGGGCATTGTCAGTAACCAAACAGATTTGACTCAGACAGGGTTCAGCGTGGATCCTCCAGTAACAAATGCTGTTGATCCAATTTCTAAATTCTGGGACAGCGCTCCTGCCTCTATATGTTTTTAGCAGGCAGTACTTGCACATCTGTGGCTGGTGAGCCTGAACTGAAAACCCAGCTGAAAAAAACAGGACATTAGGATTAGGACATCAATGTCCTAGCAGAAGAGAGAAATAATATTGATGCAGGAGACAGTTCTTTACAGAAGTACAATTTTCTAAAAGGTTGGAGTTTGGAGGTTTTGTAGTTCTGTTCCCTCAAGTGCATATGAATGCGCAAAGAGTGCCACATAACTCCTCCATTCTCATCTATTATATTCTTTCCATGTGTTACTGTCAATCAGTGAAAAAGTCGTGTGTTTGAATCACAATTGCTGTTGGTTATTTTCTGACTTTTTTTTTTTTAAGACAGTCATTTACCAGTGCTATTCTAGCTTGTCTACTATGTCAGGTAGCTCTCAGACTCTCACTCTTTTACAACTGTGGGAGCAAAGGCTAAGTAGATAAATGTCTACTGACTGGCAATTCTCCTGCCCTCTCCTCCCCCGAATTTCTGCCTGCTCTTGGTAGTTTGAGCAAAAACTTTTTTTTGCACTGCTTCATACACAATTATTTCTGCAGAGCTCTTCAGCAAATGTATTTCAACTAATATTTATACATCAGATAATTGTGGTGTCTCCCAAGGCTCCTTTTTAATACACTGAGAGCATCATCTTGTGTATTTTCTTATGTAAAGGTTTTTGGGAATTTTGGCTATGTGAAAGGCGTATTCTCTCCAGACATCTCTTAGATATCAAATATCTTGAGGTGATTCAGGTTTTTACCAGAATCTAATGTAAGGGACTGGATGTGGCCAGTGAGCAAGAGAGTGGCGTTAACAGTAAACAGTTTCTGAACAGGTTTGGATTCCCAGTAGGAAGAAAGTACCAGCTGATGGGCACTTATAGAATAAACACAAATATGCACAGCCTCTGCAGCTGTCAAGAATACACCTTCTAATACTGGAGAGTTGGAGTGAGCTTCAGCTAACAAGGGTTGCTTTCTCTGGGGATCAGTTTAAAAAAAGAAATTTGAAGGACGTACTGAGAAAGTGCAACCACATCTCTGTTGAAACCAGCTGCTTCTTTCTCTTAATTTTCCAAGATGCTCTGCTTTTTCATGCTTTTTTACTGCCCTTTCAGAATTAATGTCACATTTCACTTCTACTCCTATGATGTCTGTCGTTATAGCTGGTGTTGAACACCAGAAGACACAATCTCTTCCTGCCTTTTTTTTTCTGTAATGGATTCCTCTCTAATAGTAAGTAACAATAGGAAACTAACTCTGTTCATCTTTAGGGATGCTACTAACTTTTATGTAGCTATAGAGCCTTGTTGGTTTAAATCCCTGTTGTAAGTATATCATTAAAAAACTTCAACTGAGGATTATGCCAGCCAATGCCAGCTCTTCCTTTCATACAACTGGTTTAGCTTGGGGGTTAAAATCATAGTTCACCACTAATCAGTTGCAAGGTTACAGGCAAGAAAGTTGGTGAGCAGTATGCAAAAGTCTTGTAGTAAAGGATATTCTAGTACGTAATGGAGGACTTCAGTTACAGGAATATTAACATTGTTCAGGAATGTGGTGCATTGAATCATGGAATTACACATGGAAAAATAGTGGGGAGAGTGTTTTAAAAAAAAAAGATATCTTGCTGAGTAGCATGGCAGAATTCTCTTTGATTTCTTTAAAAGCAGCCTTGAAACCTCATTAATAATTTTGGGGTTGCTTGTTGATCAGGTTGAAACAAACAGATCCCACTATTGCTGCTAGCTTAGGTCTTGATCTTGTTAACCCTTAAATTCCTTTTTAAGTAGTAAATTTATGATTAGGGTGTTTCTTTCAGACTGTAAAATTATATTATGCTTAATTTGTA
The DNA here is from genome assembly GCA_013398175.1 of Climacteris rufus. Classification (NCBI taxonomy): domain Eukaryota; kingdom Metazoa; phylum Chordata; class Aves; order Passeriformes; family Climacteridae; genus Climacteris; species Climacteris rufus. The sequence continues at coordinate 38,714 of VZRZ01008247.1, forward strand.
CAACATTCTTGGTCCCTCTCAACCCAGTAAAATTCAAATAATTGCCTCCCACTGAGAATCATTTCCCTCCTGTATTCTCTCTCATTTATAAACTTTGAAACAGAGAAATATTAATGTCATTTTTAATGTTTATCTCTACAAAAATCGTCAATCCCAGAATTTTTAGATTTTAATACATACTCTGCAGGGACTCACACTAAATTTAACAGTAATTTCTTTTATAAACTCTTGCACATCATAAAAATGCTATGAAGATTCTTCATCTTGCCAATGAGAAGCTTTTGGCAGAAGCTCTTTCACAGGGGTGTGAAAAGTTTCTAAGCTCTTCTGCTCTACCTTTTTTTTAGTCTACAGTGCTTTAGCATTTCTTAAAATTTATTTTAAGAGAAGTTACTGTTATTGTTCAAGAAGTTATTGTTCAAACTTATCTCTTTATAACAAACCCTTAAACTTCTTCATATTAAGCCTGATAACTTTGGTTTGACTGAAGTATATGAGAGACATGACTAAAGCATATTTATCAGAAAATCCCTCAGTCTATGTGCATATACAGAAGGACACAGAATTCACCACTCTCCTGGAATATTCTCCCTTGTAGCCCCCATGCCACCCAAACCTTGACATGTAAACCCCATACAACCCACATTGCAGACAGCAGTACAATTGCCTCCTTACATTTGCTGTCTTTGTTTCTCTTTACACATTCCAAAATTTCTTGGGCCCTTTAACTATAGGACAAGGCTGGGACTTCTGCCATGACATGGTTTAAATCTCTGTGTGACACCCACCACTCCACAGCAGCCCTTTGATTGTACAGCTGTGGTATAATTTTTCCAAGGGCTGCTTCAAGTTTGTCAGCAATAATATCCCTTTTTAACAGACTGGAACTATTTGAAACAAATGTTGTGTATACATACAATGTTGACAAGCTACTGCTCGTGCTGGCTGAGGTTGCTTTATGTCATTTAGTTACATCAGCATGTGCCAAACATTAATTACAGAAGCCTAATGAGGGACAGAGTGTGCAGGTCTGGGCTCCCACCTGACCTGTGTAGTACCATGACACTTAGCATATTTCATATTTTGACTGACCTTTTATCATAATTATTTACTGTTTCACCACTCTTTATGCTTCACTAATTTTTAGGGGTTTTGTGGTTCTCCACAGATACCTAATTAAAATATGAAATGCTAATGCACTTATTAGCATATCCTGTGGGTGCCACCTTCTAATTGGTGATTCCCTGTGGAGAGTTGCTTTTTGGAGGGAGGACACAAATCTGAGATACAAATGTTTTTTATAAGATCTTAGATGTATAGCTATATGATTGGCTTTTTATTAATTGTGGATGAGGATCCAAAAGGTTTACAGTCTGAAGATATTTTAGGAAGAGCTGTTGACCAGAAGAATTTACCACAGAAATTCGTAGTATATGAATAGTATATTAACTGTTTTGCTGAAGGCCGTTAAATATCACAAACTTCAAAAGGTTTTACAATTTTCTCTAAAAAAAACTCCAAACCCACCCTTCATTTTAAAGCTGAACATAGATAAAATAAGTTATTTAAATTAAGAAAGTAAAATAAAGTATTGTTTTGGCCTGATTACATTTTGCAGTACCAAAATCCTGTAAACACTGAGGGAAGGCTTATTTTAGTCCCTGTTGTAATTCTTCTTTGAATGTGTAGCAGCAGAATGTGTAGCACTTTGTTAAATTCGCTATCCTCTCCGTGCCAACACTGCAATTTGGATACTGACCTGCATCATAAATTAGTTCTTTGTACCTGCAGAAGTCCAGTATTTTAAACTAGTGCCAATTGCTATTCCTTTGACTCTTCATTTTTACTTCAGCTCTCAATAAAAGGATTTTTATGCAACAATATACAATTCTTAGCTACTATGGAGGGCAAAGCTAGGGCTGATATTACTGCCCTGGTGTCTTCCTTGCCTTTTTCAGAGCAGTTAAGTTGTTCAACAGTCATTCTTCTGACTTGTATAGTTATCAAATGCATTTGACTATTTTACTTTCATACACCTGGTAATTGTGCACAGACACTTCTCACAAAACTAATTTTCACGTCAAAGATACCCTGAAAAGTTCCTCTATCTATCTGACCTTCAACTTCCATATGTACTACAGACAATATAAATTAGCAGAACGTCCATATCACAAATAGAGAAGCACCTGACTCGTCCAGAAAACCATCCTGCTCTGTATTTTTGTAAGGTACACTCGTACTCTCATTTACTGTGTGGAAAGTTACCTTATGAGCTAAATTCTGCAGGGCTGATTACAAGTTGTTGCTACCCTGTAGAATCGTGATATATATTTTGTACTTGGAAATAAAGAAATATGCTTCCCTGGCTTAGGCACTGTTTACAAAGAACTCTTTCTTGGCTTTGTTTCCCCACAGATGTGGGGATCAATTGAAAAGGGTTGAAGGTTACATAAATTCCTTAACCTTTTCTTCCTGGAGCGTAAACTTACCACAGAATTCTTGGCATCAAGTATCTCATGTAAAATGTGAGGAACTTAGTAACAAGATGAAAGAAAGGAAATTTGTTCTTCATTGAGTGCAGAGACAAACTAAAAGTTAAGGAAAAACAAATTAATATTTCTAGGACTTAAATGGAATTGAGGTTTTCTTGCAAAATGTCTATCTATCCCCCCACCCTGTAGCCATTTATAACATATTTCCTTTGGAGTAATTTTCTTTTCCATGTCAAAGCTGGAAAAGTATTTTCCATCAGTATGAGGTTAAGGAACCTAGGATTAACATGACTCAGTGGCAGTAAATCATTCTGCCACCTGCACTAGAATGAAATTTCTGATGTCTTGTTTTTCATCTCTGCTACTGGTGTGTAATATGATATTTTTCAGACTGCAATGCATATGATAATATACCCCTGCTTTATTTATGATGTACACTGCTATGTTGTCTGGAAAGCTACCTTTTCTGTGTTACTAGTCAAATTCCAGGCTACACATCACATTTCTATGGACTTGATCCTTTTATGTATATATTTTTTCTTTTCCAAAATTGAAAAGACCAATTATAGGGTTTTTTCCCTGCAAGGTGCAGGTGATATCATGGAACCAAAACTGCATCCATGAGATACTGGGCCAATGAAGAAAGGATGGTAATAGAATTATCCCAAAGGCTTTTGTAGAAGGAGAGAATAGTTGAACGGTAGACCGTCATCATGAGAGTCTCCAGACGAGCCAAAAAAATGCACAAGATGGAGAAGCTTGTTTTCAGCTAAGAATGTAATTTTTTATGCTTCCAGGGATTTTTCTTTCTATTCTGTACCATGCTATTAGATACGGAAGTTCTTGGTATAAATGCTTGTGGGAAAACACCTGTACAAAAATATGTACTGGAGTTTTCATGGCTGGGAAAAGAAAGAAGGCAAGATATGTGTGTTCTTTTAAAATCAGACTCCACATCATATAATATAACCCTGCTCTGTGCAGTGGTGCATGAACAGTCTTCTTAAGATGGTGATTTGGCAATGGTTTCTCAGTATTTTCAAAAATATATCAAGAGTCATGATTAATACTTTGAGATGACGCATACCTAAAGAATTAGCTCTGTTACACATCATGGCACTGATTAGTGGTTGACTAAGGATGACACATGACTGCAAAGACTGGTGAGAGGAAGGTAATCAACTTCTTATTTCAGAGTGGATATTTCAAAAACCCAGATGATATACAAAAGAGAGGAGAAGAAAAGGACATATAGGGAAAATTAATAGTTCTGTGGTGATCTATGATATTTCAGCAAGACGAGAAAGCAGTTTTGTGGAATAGAACAAAAGGGGATTCTGGCATTGACCCTGAGCCAGAAATGTGCTCTCACAGCAAAAAAATACCAACAGCATCACCAGCAGGTGGAGGCCAGTGATCTTTCCCCTCTGCTCAGCTATGGTGTGCTGGTCTGATTCTGGACTTCCCAGTACTAGAGAGATAAACGTACTGAAGTGAACCCAGCAACATACCGTGGTTATTAAGGGCTTGGATTGCCTGATATATAAAGAGTAGCTGAGGGAGCTGGGGTTGTTAAGTCTGGAGAAGGGAAGATTCAGAATGATCTAATCAATGTATATAAATACCTGATGGAGGTGGTAAAGAAGACAAAGCCAGATTTTTCTCAGCAGTACCTAGTCAAAGGACCAGAGGAAATAAGTTCAAATTGAAATATAAGAAAATTCTTGGGGTTTTTTTACAGTGATCCCAGTGATCTGAGTAAGACAAGATGCCTAGATAGGTTAAGGAGTCTCCATCCCTGAAGGTATTCAAATCTTGATGGAATATTGTATAGTCTAGGTGATATTTCTTCTGAGCAAGGGTTAGAACTAAATGATCTCCAGAGGCCTCTTTCAACCTCAAAACTTCTGTGATTCAGATGACAAAGATATTGGCTCTGGCTAGGTAAGTGTAAGCCTTTTGAAGACAAAATTAAGGTTTTTTCTTACTCAGTTTAGTGTTTCTGCATTTCAACTTAGCAATATGAGCTCCCTTGTTGCAACGAGAGTCTTGAACATTTTAAGATAAACTGTCAAGAGGTTTAACTTCACTATTACACCAATCTTACTCTACAAGTGGTGCAAAAAAATTTTTTTTTCCAACATATCTTTGTCTTCTGAGAAGTGAACTAAGTTTCTTCTGTTCTCTACTGATGGGATCCCAGGTAGATAATCTTGTATAGTTAAACATCAATAAGAAAGCATGTGCAGTTAATTAACCTGGAATTTGTCAGCAAGGATTTTGTGAGGGGAGGAAGACAAGGGGATAGATAACATGCAAAAATAGAAAGTTACTTGTTGCCAAAAGTTTAGAAGAGAGCAGGTCTCTTGACTTTTGCTTCCTGTCTTGTAACAGAAATATGGTATTCATGGTTTATTATCAAACCTTCAAAAATAGTTATTTCACCTGAGAGGTCTCTGAATACAAAAGCAAACTGAGCTTCCTGTGATAAATTGTACTGATTCCTGTGAAATAACTGTGGTCTGTCAGACTTACCAGCTCTCAGGATTTCTAATTACAAAAGAGATGAAAAAAAGTGCTGCTGACACGCCATCTGGACAGCCTGCATAATGTAACAGACTTAAAAATGCATGGTGAAGAAGATCCTCTCTCTTTTTCTGTGGCAACTCATTGTGGGATTTCTTTGGCTTGGTTGCCATTGGCAGCACAATTATTCCTCCTGAGGCTGTATGTTGACTCAGAGGGTGGAAGTCCAGGGACAGAATGCAGAGGAGTCCAGATTCCACTGCTGATACCAGTAGTACCTCACCATGGTCAAGCAACATCAGTGTCCTATTCCAGTGCCTCCTCTACAAAATAGATACTAGGAAAGCCTGTTCACTTGGTCTTTGAATTACATTCATTTCCTTGTTCCCTTACTGCCAAAAAAAAGAGGCCCAAGGAAGGTTCTGTTAAGCTTTTTTTTTGAGATGAATACTTCAATTTTATGTCAGCAGCAGTGGTTAATTTTAGAAATATTTTGATTGCATTCATGTTTCACTAATGAAAATGGCTCTGAAACAAAGAACTGCAAACTTGTTTGGCCTCTTTGCCACTTGCACAGTAACAAATGCTGAACATCTTTCTGCTAAGTTGAAAAAGATGATGAGCTCATTCTGGTACTGAAATAGGAAGAAACTGGCCCTTTACCCCCAGAGTTATAATTTTTCTTTTGCCCTGACCACTCTTACACTCTGCACCTCTGTCCAGCACACACGCAGCAGGATGCTGGTATTCAGGCTCCATTGGGTTATTGACACAACCTGTTCCTCAGGAACCTCCTGGGATCAGAGTAATTGAACTCAAAAGTTGAGTCTCTATAGAAATATCCCTGACCTTTTGCCTTGCAGTCAGTGGGGTGACCATATGTGAACGCCAATTAAGCAGCCATGGGTGTTTTGACTGAGGGAATTAGGTCAAACATAGCTTTGAGGTTATATAATCCCTTTTCCTATTAACTTGTGAGAGTTGGAAGTACAGAACCATTCCTTTCCCACCTTCTCTCCACCAATGCATTTTTATTCATATTTGAAAGAAATCTACTTCTTTTGCAAAAGGCGATCATCATAATCAGCTACTTTCAAATCCATCAGTACAATTTTTACTCTTCTGGAAGATTTATTATGGTAACAAAAACATTGTAGAAATGGGGTTCCTTCTCCTTCAATCTGAGGAAAAAAATTAGAAGATGAGTGCATTGAGGGTGATGATAAGACTTAAATGAACACCTGCTTACAGTTCTGCTTAGTTCAGATGCTTCCTTAAGGTGAGCCTGTTTCTGAATTGCAGCTGTTAGATTTTCTGAATTAAGTGGGGAAATTACAATTGTATCAAGCAAGAAAGCACAGTGGCAGACATGGAAGGGGATGAGCAAATGGCCAAGGAAATGAGGAAGGAGAGGTCTCCATCTGTAAAGTGTAACACCTGCACAAGCAGCAGGGTGCAAGATTGAAGCTTGTGCTGCACAGAGTACCTCCTGTACCAAGCTAGTGGATTAGCACAGAGGGACTGCTGCTATCCACAGGGGCCAACAGCAAGACAGCTTTAGTGCTTTCTCTTTCATTTGCTGAAGCTTAGTCAGCTTTGCCCTAGGAGTCTATGAGGACCCAGTTACACATTTCCATCCTGCATTGTTTTTTGATATATCACTTCCAGTTTTAAATAATATATGAGTAAAATCAGATTGTTTTGTTGTATTGCTGGTGTGGTGAGGGTTTTCCTGGTAAAATGAAAAATGGTATCAAAAGAAATTAACGTGACAGTCTCTCTGACCTCCACTCTTTTCTTATGTTATGAGTGTAATGTGCAGGAAGGGCTGGAAAAGGCAAAGATTTGTCTAGAAAACATAGGAAAATAATGGTATGGTAAACAATAAACTAATGAAAATGGAATAGTTCAACTAATGCGTCACACAGTAACACAGGCAAAAAAAGTTTGTTGAAATATTCATGATGAAGAGAAGTCTCTGAAAAGAATATGCTATGAGGAATTAAGGGAGCAGAAAGAGATGTGTGAGGGGAATTCAGAGGATGTGCATGGGCTGACACTGAGCATGGGGAAGGCTTCATTAGAAGGAAGCAAGTAGGAAAATGGAAATAATGGGTGAGCAAAGACAGCCTTTTCACAAAAAGGTGATGCAAATCATTACCAGATAATGGGAGTTGATCTTTATGAGAGAACTTCAGAGTAGCTGAGGAAACTTGAGCATGCCAGTTTTGGAGACTAGTGGTAAAGGTGAAGGAGGTCAAGACCTAATTTCAATGTGGGAAAAGCTCATTATTGGTGAAATAACACATTCTGCAGAGATGTGATTTCTTGATTTTGGTTGAAGATAAATGTTGGAGTCTGTGAAGGATTTCAGTGCTCCCAGAATGATTGGGGTCAGAGGGGACCTCTGGAGACCATCTAGTCCAACCTCCTGCTAAAGCAGGTTCACTTGGAGTAGACTGCACTGGTTCGCATCGCAGCAGGTCTTGAATATCTGCAGAGAACGAAACTCCACAACCTCTCTGTGCAGCCTGTTCCACTGCTCTGTCACCTGCACAGTATAGAAGGTTCTCATATTCAGATGGAACTTCCTGTGTTTCAGATTGTGCCTGTTGTCCCTTGTCTGGAATAACTCAGCCTTGTGTGACACATTTCTGAAGAACAGCATTTCTGTTGCATAATGTGTCATATAGTCCTCTGAAAAGCTGCATTAGGGCAGAAGTTTCAGGTTGGAGTTAATAAATAAATAATTTATTTTGATAATGTATCATTTTGCTCATGCTAAAAGAGAAGCTTCCAAAAGCATACAGTAATGCTTAGCTTGCCAGGAAAAGCTATTTCACTAATTGAGAAATCTCATTTTAGAGGTAAGTTCATGCCAGACTATTACTGCAATATTATACTCAGAGCACGTATGGGAGTGATTATATTTTAATCTTTGGTCTTGATGGGGGTCTGCTTCCTGCAGCCTTTCAGTTTTAATTCTACCTTGGAAAACATACAGGATCCCTGTAGAGTGACATTTATGGTCTTGTTTAACTTCTTGTCCTTGAGGCTGGCAGTTTGAGTAACACTGTTTTCCTAACCTGACATCTTGCTAAGAAAAATCTGAGTTTTGCCCCGGGAGCAGAGAGGAAACACGCTGCCCTGTACACAGCAGTGTTCTGACTGCTGGTACACTTAAAAATGAGAGGAGCAGCAAACCCTGTATTATCTATGCTTCAGTGGTTTGTTAGAGATGTTTTTCCTCCCTCTGGGGTCATGTAAGTTTTATCTGGTTTTGTAATTTATAGGTACTATGACTAACACATACTCATATGGTCTTTGGACTGTGCTTGGGGAAATAGACCTGTGTTTTAAGGATAGGCTTGGAAAATGCAGACTGAGGCACAGTTCCCATTAATTTTGAGATTTGGGTGCTGGAGCACAGAATGGTTAAATGACTTGTCTGGTTGTATTTTCAAGCACACAGCCACAAATCACTTCTAAAAATAATATGTGCAAGTGATATCGACCACAGCACTGGGAATGGCAAGCCCCCAGATATGAGCTTTTCTTAGGAGGGAAAAGTCCACACTATGTCACCAACATCATTATCAGAAAACACTGTAAACGAGGAAGGTGTGCCAGGTTTTGGGCTTGCAATTATATTTAACACTACGCTTTTGGTTTTCAGAGAAGTTGTGGATACCCCACCCCAGCAGTGTTCAAGACCAGGTTGGATGCGGCCTTGAGCAACCTGGTCTACTGGAAGGTGTATCTGCTTGTGGCAGCAGTTAAGTGATCTTTAAGATCCCTACTAACCCAAACCATTCTATGATTTGAAATTGAATAGGTAGTCTACATGCATGTTGTGTAGATGATGGAGTGGGGTGAGAGGCAGAGGAATCCTTTACTCCACGTAAGCACTGTTCAATAATAAGTAAAATCAAAACATCAAGTGTTACTATCAGAAATTCAAAACATAGCCCTGTACCAGCTTCTATGAAAAAAAACCTGTATCCCAGACAAACAAGAACAATAATCAAGTTACAGTTATGTTCGGTAACTCCTCATGGTTATCCTGTCACTGAGTACTGGATGTCTTTGCTAAAAACCCAAAGGGGATCATACTAGCCTTACCTCACAGCTAAGTGTTTTAAGATTTTTTCCTGCCAGCTGCTTGTGAATACCTGTAAATAATAAAATGATTCTGATATACTCACCAAGTTGATCAAAGAATTATGACTGAGAGTGCAAATACTAATCTAGCTCTAGAGAGAGAGACACATAAAGCCAGAAATATATGCTTTTGAGTTAAAATGATCTTTTTTCCTCACTGGGAGACACTGTGTGTAATCCTAAATTATGGAAAAAGAACAGGCAGTTCCTGCCACATTTGGAGCCAAGTCATGAATAATTAATGACAGTGCGTAAAGGCAGAGTTGGTTTGCAGTTTTAGATGGCTTACCTTCATTTTCAGTAGTTTTCTTGGGAAAAGGAAGTAACTCAAGTAATGTGAATACAGAAAGTGGAGAAAAAGAATACCTTTCAAAGAAAAGGAAAAAATAATAATAAAAATCCCCAATAATAAGTAGGTAAGTATCTTGGTAGATTTGTGATACAGAAGTGTTTCAAATGGTAATCTCAGGAAAGTCTTAGGAATAGAATACCTTTACATTTGTTTGGAGGTTTCAATTCTTTCATTCATCTGGGGACTTTGTTTATTCTTCATGTTTAGGTTTTTTCCCTGTAGGATTCTGGTGTCTGTTACTATTCCAAAATCTTATAAATAACATACAAGAAGTCTGTAGGACACAGAAAATCATGTTTTATTTGATCACAGCTCTACCAGGAACCATCAAGTTTTTTCCTTCCTTTCCATTTGGTCCAGCTTCAGGAAATCGCTAACAGATCTTTCTGTATTCATAAAACATTGAAGCATGTCAGATTGGCTGAGGCCTACTTCGTCTTTCATATAATTCTGTCTAATCAGCTTTGTGTAATTGATCAAATGTATAAATGATACAGGCAGCTCTATCATCCAGTTTTTGCCAATGCCACCTGAAGGTACCAAGCAGTTCCTTGCATTGCTGAATGGTGATTCCCTGTAAGGAGACAGGACAGTATGTTGATCTAGAGCAATGCAGATGAATGCTGTGGTGATGTTGCTGAGAGCAATGGAACCACATCCCACCTGGTCCATTCAAAAAGGTTGTGTCACAGGACCCCTTGCCTTGTGAAGTCTACAGGGAATTGTGCTTCTGCTGTGAGTGCACAACAGAAGTTCTTCCCTCCCTCTCCTGAATCTTTGGCCTCTTTTACAGTGGTGGTTTGAAAAGAAAGTGCTCAAATATGCCAGGCAGTCAGTTTGAAATAAAGGGAAGAATCACTTCTGAGCAGTATTCAGTCACTCAGAAAGTGGATTCAGAACTTTTTGTCTGTCAAATATTCTGTGTGTGACTTTAGCCTTGAAAATGTTGCAGCACAAATGGTCCTATGAGCTCCCATATTTATTACTTCTAAAGAACTGTCAAATCAGAGTCAGAGCTATAATGAAATATAGTGGGTTTGCGTTTCCATCTTATATATGTCTTCTAGCTGCCAGCCTTAACTATTCAACCTGGATCCTGGAAAGCTGTCCAAGTTGTTTTTAACTTGTCAACAGAAATATTTTGCTCATGGGAATTACCTGGCCCTTCCTCTGCTAGGCCAAAGAGTGCAGTCTTTAGGAAGCAGCTACTACTCATCTGGCAGATGTGTACAAACAGCTGAAGTTTCTTTCTTTCTAGTACGTCAAGGACTACCTCTTGAACTTGTCCTTTTCTTGATTGTCTTCCTCCTGACACAGTTTTACCAATTAACTACAAGCAATTTTCTGTAACAGTTTATTTCAAAGGCCAAAAGTCTTCGCTTGTTGGTCTTATTGGAGCTGCACCATGAGGCTGCTTAGAAAACATCTGCTATCACATGCCTCATCACCAGCCTGAATGTCAACCTGTGAAGATTCCCCTTTTTTTTTATTTTTTAAGCCTATCACTGTTTGAGTTTGTCTAGACCTGCTTGTTCCACCTACTTATTCCACTTTTTCAGTATTATATAGTGGTTTGGGCGTTGGGTTTTTCGCTCTGGCAAAAAAATTCTCTCACTCTTACAATTTTAAGTGGAAACTTACAATATCAACAAGATCAAGTATTCGCCATTATCTTAAAAATCTTTATTTAATATATACACGTATGCAAGGCTTTGTCATTATCACTAATATTTATACTAGTGTTTGATAATTAATATATACTAACACAATAAAAATAAGATGAACTTGAGATGGAAGACTAGACAGAGTTCTAAAACAAACACTGGGCTTAGAGGAGAAGAAGGCATTCAGTGTCTCATTTTCCTGCGTATGTCCATATGTATAAAATATATGCACCTATTTCTCCTTGTTTTGCACAAATTAAAAATTCCAAGAACTGAAGGAGTAAAACACCTCAGAATAATTTGGCACTTAACGGGCTAAGACTTGGAACTAGTTAAAAAAATGTATTACTGCCAGATAAATAATTTGAATTTCCTTTAGATATTGAGCAAAATTGGACAAGACTTTCTATACATTGTAGAACAGGGAAAGATTTGGAAAACTTGCCATTTCATTTAGAAGCCCAAAGCCTCTCAAGTCCTCACTATGGCACATAAGATAGATTTGTAAAAGACTTTTGATTTTGCCTTCTGTTCAAACACATTGTGGTTCAGGACGTATCTTCCTCTTAATTTGCTTACTGATTACCTCTAGTTTCCAAAATTTAGAGGTAGCCTCACAAAGTACTATTTTATTTGATTATGTTGAGAAAAGTTAGGACAGAAATACTAGGGTTGGGAGACAGAGAAAGCCAAGTGCTCCAGCTGAGATGAAGCCATGAAAGTGTAGCTGTCAGAGAACACTTAGAATGGGGAACTTTGTGTCTGAACAACGACCAGGAGGAGGAAAGGGGGAAGCTTGCTTAATGTTATCCTCCAGAAATGGTTACCTAATTCTTGTGAGAAGGGTAGGGGGAAGAAAATATTTTTATCATAATGGAGAATTGTCCTCAGTATTTGCTGGCTTGGTTTCTGGATGAAGATGGATCTATGGACTCTGGACTCTGAGTTCTTGGACTTTAATTAGCGCAGTCGGTCAGAGCATGGTGCTAATAACACCTACGTCTGGGGTCTGATGCCTGTACAGGCCTTTTATTTAAGATTCGGACTCAATGGTCTGTGTGGGTCACTGCCACTTCTGAATAGTCTGTGATTCTTGCGCCTTTGCTTTGAAATTCTGAGGGCTGTGTGCAGGAGGCTTCCTCCAAAAGAGAGGTTTTAAGTTGTTCTGTGAATGAAAATGGAACTTGGTGGCAAATCTGTTTAATATTACTTCAATAATAATATAATTTAGCACCTTTCACCATTGTTCTGTGTGCTTTATGGAATGAGATATCTGTTGCTTATTGATAGAGAAATTTAAATGTAGAGCTAGGATTGCCCATCTTTATTGGCAAATTCAGCAGCTGTGAATTGAGAGATGAGTTCCTCATGTCTTTTTAAGACCTCTCATATAACCCTTTTCTTCTGATACTTCAACCAGTTTATCTAAGAGTATGGGCAGTTTATAAACTTGTTGAATCTTCATGCAGAATAGATTTATCTTTTCTAAATAAATCAGATTCATTTTTTCAGTCATTCTTAATGCAATTACTCCAAGAATTTCACATTGAAGATCAGAAACTTCATGGGCATTTTAAGGATACACTTTAGTACTGAAAAGTGGAGTGATCAGACATACCAGATTGTTCTAATTAAGTGCTAGTTTTAATTAAAGATTACACTTGAAGGCAAAATTATTTGTTTTGTAAAGATAAACAGTTGCTGACTATATGCTTGATAATTTCAGTACCTACCCAAACAGAATATGTTGCAGTGTATCTGTAGGTATTGTGGGAAGGAAGGGTAATAAGGAGATGAAGAAATGTTAAAAAAAACCACAACAGTCCTTTTAGACAAGTGCAAGTTGTGTTGAAAAAAAGTAGTTGCCTTACAGGGGTACTTTTACCTATTAGATGATTATTATCTTTTATATAATAAATTTATAGGGGATTCCAGATTCCTATGGTTCAGAGCTGTTCTTATGTAAAAGACAGGGTTAAGGTAAATTGGAGTATTTCATGCAAGGACAAGAGAAAGTAAATTAAAATATTGGTAAGTCTGTACCGTGTATACAAGTAAAGGCATTTGGGAGTATTTGCTAAAAAAGGTACCAAGTACTCTCCTAGTTTGTGTACGCTGAACATAACATAACTTAATGGGAATGACATGCCTCATTTCATCCCTGTGCTCTATTTTAGACAACTCCTGTGTTTGCTTTTTAAATAGTGCTCAGCTTATCTGAATTCCTTTTGATTGAGGAAAACAAGGCTGCCTTAAAAAATTATGGGGGTCATTCATGTAATTGGTATTAGCTAGAAACTTACTGCTTGTTTTAAATCTCAACATTTGTCATCATAGGTTTTCATCCTCACAGTCTAACTTTCATTCTGAGAGGCAGAAAACAATGTGTGCATGTGCTCAGTTTTTTTGAAGTCCCTGTCCCTTTCACAAATTACAGACATTAAACACCTAAGAGAAACTCCACTTATAGATGAGCAAATGCATGTGTGAAAAGGATTCACATTATTTGTTTGTCTTAAAGTCCCACTGACAGTGAAGTTTCCAAAAAAAAACCTTCCTCTTGTTGAAGAGCTAAAGCTGGGCTCATGCAGTTCATGGATGAGTAGGTATGCAACCAGGTGTACCTGGCCAGGTGCACATTGCCTCTGCAACATACTTCATTAGAGGTAGTGGGCCATGATTCCCAGTGATGGCCATTGGTCCTGACTGAAAGATCAGGATTTTTACCTCCCTAGTTCAGTGGGAATCCAAGCAAGATTCCACCTTAACTTTAGTAACTGATTCAAACCCTGGTGAGTGCTAGATGATGCTTCAACTATTTCAATGCTGCTGAAATTTAAACAGAAAAGTAAGAGTGAACAAACTATGTACAGCTGGAGGAGGAAAACATAACAATGACTTGATTTCATTGAATTAATCGCTGGGGATCACATATACTTCCTTTACATTTTTTTTCTCTATTTTACTGATTTGTTGTGATCCACAGATGAGCTTATTTGATTGTCCTTACATATACACATGCAACTTTGACTTATAGTAAACTCAAGGGAAAAACATGATGGGAAATGCTTATGCAACCCATATGAGAGAAAGTTGCTAATATGGATCTAAAATAGCCTCAAACTGCTGCAGTTAAAATGAAGTGCCCTAGAAACTTTGTGACTTCACTTGAGTGACCAGCCTGAAGGAAGGTCACATCATGCTGGGAGATGATCTGGACTGGCACACTGAAACTCTTTACAGACTGAAAAATAGAACCGTACTAAGCAACTGAAAATAGAATATAGTTTATGCTCATTTTCTTTGTTTTGCTCTCAGTGGTGGGCTTGCTCTCCTCTAACCATCTGTTCTTGATCCAAAACCCAAAAACTCCTTGTCAGTGGTGAGGACATACAGTCAGCATTGCTTCTTCTTTCTTACTTCATTTCTTTGTATGTAGAAACATATAGTGTATGTGTACATACGCATAGGTAAATTTGAGTGCATGTATATATATTTTTTGCATGTGTGTGCATTTACAGTAATAAAATTACAGAAATAAAATTGTGCCTGTTACAGACTGATGGGTGGGAGAGTTTATTTCCATTTTTAGGATATTTGTTTTCTAGATTTTACCACATTTTAATTTTCTCACCTCTTAAGTGAGTGGAGTGTATGAGAATAGGACCACAGTTTAGAAATTTCATCAAGAATAAGGAAAAGGAAGCTGGTTGTGTGTTACTCACACTCTGAGTACAGTTTACTCTGTGCCTGGCCAAAAATAATTTGGGCATTTCTATAAATAAATCTTAAAAAGTATATATAATGAATACTCCTCAGTGCTGGCTTGGGTTTTGGCCTTGGAAGTCTTATTCTATCCAGCAGTCCAACAGAGTCAATGCTGCCCTAGCTCCATGTCCCAGATCCAGCCGGTAGAGAGACTGAGCAAGTACCTCCAGTAATGCACACAAACACACACACGAATATGTATTTACACATACAAAGAGCCAGCCACACAGATCAATACAGAGACAGTGAACACACAACACTCACACAAACAGCACTCATGGCTTCACCTTATTGCCCTCCCTGGCTGACCAGGATAAAGGTCCATTTTCGGGAATTATACACGTATCCCCCAGCAGTGACCCTGTAGCCTGTAGGTAGTCTCAGGACAGGGTCTCCTGCTGACTCAGAGATGGGTGTCACTCCCAGTCTGTGGGGCTGAAACCCGCCTGGGTTGTCCTAAGGCATGCAAGGCAGGGACTTATGTCCCTGACTGGGTGAATCAGAGTTCCCTCCCTCACAGCTCTGGTCTACTCTGTTCCTTCATGCCTAGAGAAAACAGCTTCTTATCACCCATCCTAATGGGGCTGCTGGTCAGATGCTGATTCACTGCCTCAAGGACTAGCAAGGTTAAAATTTCTCCAGCTGTTTTTAGTTAAAATTATTTTCCATCTTTTCATAACTTCCTATTTTGTCATTTTAATTCAAATATTTTTCATTACCTAAGCAAATGTACTGAGGTGCAGTATAGTATTAACTAATTCCTTTTCTGCCTCTGAGGTGTCTGCATATCTGTGGTACTGTAATAATTTGCACGCGCTCATAAAACGTTTTGAAACCCCAAAAGTACTGTGAAACTCACCTCTACATTACTGCCTCTTCAGATGCTCAGAACTGAGTATTTATGAAAAACATTAACAACTACTATATTGTGTTCAAACTCAGCAAGGAAGATGAGGCTTTCATGGTCACAGGCTTCAAGTCAAGTGCTTGTACACTTTAAAAACAACATTATGGAAATAAAACAACACTGCAGTCATTAGCACTTCTCTCCCCAACTCCTTGCATTTATTTTTATTCACGATCACTGCCGTAAAATGACAACATCTCTTAAATTACCTTTAGAATTTCCCTTTTTTGAGATTCTGTTCTGATAGGCATATAATTACAGTCAAACAACTGCAAAATACTGTGATTTTAGTTTGAAATTTAATTGCCTTACCTGCATAATCAGTGAAGTATAAATTAGGCACAGGTGTAGAGCAGACAGAAGGTTTCTTTTAACTAAAATTATTTCCTTTCTCTTGACTGTATTGAACAGGTGCATTTCAGGGCCCCACTCTTTGAGAAGATCTTACTTTATGACTGAAGAGTGTGTATGCATATTTTTAGAAGATATAGATTTAAAAATAAAGATTTATTGCCATTTTTCTTTGAAATAACTTGGTAAAATAGTCCTTTGCTGCAAATGTCCATTTTGCTCTGCTGCTTCTGCAGCTTGTTTATTGAATCCGGGAGCTCAAGGTTTTAGTTTTAATCAGGTTTGCTGTTTAAAATTAAGGCAGCACATAAATAATCTTGTGGCATTAAATCAAAGTAGTTGTCATGCTTGTCAAATGTCTGTAGTCTGCACAATTAAAGGCCCTCGAAGGGATGCAGGGGTGGAGGGCAGTATGGTTTGAAAGAGAATTTACAATGAAAAAGAACCTTCTCTTAAACAATCGACAGGATGTTAATGAGGTCAGAATAAGCACAAAAGAGTGGATATTTTTGCTTGGCGGTTAATTCAAGAATGCTTGAACTGTATCAAGAAGGAAATGGGGGGCTTAAAAATTTGCTTGCTTCATACACATGGAGATTGGTCCCTCTTCAGTACTCTGTCCCACTTTCCCCATGGTAGCTGTTAGAAGTCGACCTGTCCCTAGAGTTCATCATTAAGCTTCATACCCTTAATCTGAAATCTAAATTTATATTCCTCAGAGTTTTTGAGAATAGGGAGAGGGTTTGCATTTTTGTTTGTTAATAGTCTGGAATTTTTAAAATCTAAATCTAGAACTAATTTTCAGAAATCTTTACAAATAAAAACATCTTTGGTTTTGTTGATGAAAAGCAGGCAAATGACACATTTTATCATTTGTCTTGAAAACTCATGTCTCTACTGGAAATAAAAGAGGGCTTTCTTAATGTAGCAGCCCATTTTTCAACATATAGAATGAGCAATGAATATTTGTTCTTCTCATTTTTCTTGCCTCAGGGATGCTGGATGATAATACATTGTGGAGCTGTTTTATGATCTTTTAGAGTGTTCAGGGACAAGTACATATTTAATCGTTCAGTTGTCTGACTAGACATGGCAGAATAAAATGTGTTCGTAGAAGACATGCCCTCAAGTACTGAGTGTTAAACAGGATAACCCGTAGAGGAGGTGGTCATATTATTAGTAAATAATACCTTAAGAGGATCATCTCCCTGTCATAGGATCAACTTTTATCATGTTGCCTCCTCCTCTGGCATTATGACTCTGAAACAGCAGAAGAAAAATTCTGTCTTCCATTCAGATTTTATTCTGTTGCTGATTTGTTTCTTAAACATTTCTTTCCTTCTTCAGGTTTTGTGAGGTAGGCATTTCAAAGTACTTTGTGAATCAGATAGATGAAGAGGAACAGAGGAGCAGTAGGAAAAAAAAAAAGAAAAGGATGAAGTAAATACAGAATAATAGTTTGCATGTACAGAATTCAATGTTAGCTTTTAGGTTTTTCAAAGCACTGTGTGAAATTGCTGCCACACAGGTTCTGTAGCAAATCTCTGCATGACTGATAGGAAATGCTGAATTGCTGCTGCATGAGGAAAGGCATAGTGTTTAGGCCTAAGTATCACCTATAGGTTTTTTTGTCTTATTTTCTCAAGAGGTCATACTTCATCTAAATATCCAGAAGACAAAGTAAAGAGTGAACAACCAGTCTGCAGTTGCAGACTTTACTTCCTCAAGCATAACTACATTTCTGAAAATTATTTTGTGCATTTTGAATTCCCAGGTGACTTACTATCCTTGTAAATATTAACACTGCTGTTTCCTAGGGATATTATAATGCTATACACCAGATAGCAAGACAAAATATTGCCTATAGAAAGGTCTGTTTCAGTACATTTGGACCCAGATGCCTATCAGAAGTTTGCACTAATAAATCTGCTTATAGTTGGAGCGAGTGCGCTCACCATTACCAGCTCAGTGTTGTGCACTGTGTGGTAAGATTGTTCTTCTTGCAAGCTTATTTGATCTGGTCAAATACAACATAGAAAGCTCCTTGGTTTTTCTCTCAAATCAGTCATGAGAAATAAGTGGTTCAAGTCTGTGCTGTTCTTTGAGAATTCAAACCCTTTTTTCAAAGCTCAAAGGCCTGTAATGCCTCTGAACCAATTTAGCAAAAAATTGTCACCTACTAAAATTTTTCAGAGACACCACTCTATGCCTTCCCATGACAATAAATGTCACTCCTACTTCATTTGGAATGAACAAAGTTGATTTAACCAATTTTAATTCTGAGACAATCTGAAAAAAGAAATTAGATTGTCAAGTGTTATTGGATTGAAAAAGAAGATATACCAGAGTATCATTTTACAGATATCATTGTCATCAGTTCATTATCTTACAGTTCTTTCCAACAACATTCTTATGAGGCTGAAACACAGAGCCTGTAGCTCTCTTTGGGACTCCTGTCTGTAGGACAAACGTTTGTTCAAAACGTCCTCAACAGCCCTTTGAGTAGAGGGAACAAGGCCATCTCCAAGTTAACTTCAGGTCTGTTTCCACTTTAAAATGTCTGCATGCTCATCCACCACGTTGGATAAAATGGTGGGCAGTATGATTAATTTGATCAATTATTAGTCTTTCACCTAAGAGGTCTTGAAGAGGTTTAGTTTGGTAACATGTTCCTCATTAACTGATTATTTCTTGTAATTGTCTTCCAAAGCTTCTTCACTTCAGAACAGTACAATTCATTGCAGAAGAGAATGCTGGGCATTAATACATTGTAAATGCAAACGTGTTTTCAGCCATAAAACAGAGTCACAAAACCTATATTGAGAGACAGCTGGTTATGCTGAAGGCTAAATTAAATAAGTTATTCACTAACATATGTAACACCTTGGACTGCGTGCATTTAAACTGATGAAGTGACAATGAATGACTTCTCTGTGAGATTTGTGCATTTTTAGGACCCTGGTTAACTGCAGAGTCAAGTCCAAGCAAATATGTACAGTAGCACTGGTCTACTTGTTTGAACTCTGAAATATTATTTTGGTTCAGCAGCATAGCTTCCTTGGTTACTGTTTCCCTAGCAGTAAGACTGAATAGCTCTTGTGTGTTCACTGATAATACTTTTAAAAATTTTTTGTGTGTTCCATGACTTCTTCAAAGTATAACACGCACGGTTCAAAGCAGTTTGGTCATGTGGTTAGTTTGACCTGCATGGTCACTTCCAAAAGTGTTCTTGATTAAAGTAGAATTATTGTTAATTCCTATAGGAGGTTTGTTGTTGTGCCAACTACTTTTTTGTAGTTATTGTTATATCCTTGTTTTCACATACATATGACAATTTTGCTGAGTTTGATATGGGAGGATGCAATGCTATAGCAGTGAATGTTGCAGTAAGAATTAGTCTTCAAGTAATGTAAAGAAAGTTGTGTGCTTTGACTAATAGAAGGAAAGTGGTAGATTGGTGCTGTATGGCCAGGATGGACAAGATATTTATCTAAGAACCTCACTTCTTGAATTCTTTTAAGAGAAAAGATACATTAAAAAAAAAAATTACAAAAAAAATCACAATGATCAAAACATCCTTTTTGCTGGCAGCTACTTGATAGCTTGCTGTGGATAAAAACCGTGGGTTACGGGAAACCTTCAGCAGCAATCACATGACTTGAGAGAAGTGATTCAAGCCTCCCCCAGTACCCTCAGGTCGCAGCTGCCTTCTTCCCTGCTGGCATTTGCAGGAACTCACGCACGTGGTTTAATTGAGGGAGTAAAAGTGAAGAGACGAGGAAGGGTTCTTTTCCGCTTGAGTCCAGATGATTTTCTTACTGAAATCGCAGACAGGGAGTGGATAAAAGATCGGGAGGGCTGACACAAGCCAAGCGATAAATCAGGGAAGCGAGGGGAAGGCAGTCGGGAGAGAGCCAACGGCTGCGGAGGACTGGAATGACTGACAGGGGTGTTGGCCAGCCACGCAGCTGTCCGCACACAGCAGAGCAACCAATGGGCTGCCCTTTCGGGTGGGGACTGCCCCCTCGCCACAGCCAGAGTGCCCCTGCAGCCGCCCGGGGCGTGCCATCACCAGCTCTATCGGTGTAGAGGAGGGAGGGTCCAGCCCCTGCAGCGCCAGCATGGCAGGGCCAGGCCGTTGGCTACCCCCAGAGGCACTGCAACAATAGCTGTTGAAAGAATTTGGCTTTTTGACTATCAGCAGTGCTTTCATATGTGAAAATTATTTTTTTAATAGTGCTAATCCCATCTCCTGGGTAATACAACCTCACAAAGATTTTTTGGTCATTCAGAAACCTTGTGAAACAAGCTAAATTTGTTTTGTGATAGTTATTCAAAGACATTTGGTCAATTAAATATCTGTTCAAAGAATCATATGTAACACACATTGTCAAAAGACTTTTTGCATTGTAGAAACAATGCCACTTTGTTCATAAAGGGAACATTATCTTTTTTCTGATTTTTTTTTTTTTGTTTTTTAGCTTTTTGGACTGAAGTGATGCACTGAAAAGTCATAATTACAGCTTGAGTGCACTGTAATGCACATGTGATGCACTTAGGAACCGCTCTGCCCACTTCTAAAGGTATGTATGTATATATGTGTATATACAATACATACATATATGCATACAAAATATGTATATAAATATATATACAAAGAGAGAAACCATTTACTGTGTAATTCTATGAGGAAATGCTTTATTTGTAAGTATACATGCAGGTAAATTGTCAAATTGTTAACAAGGAAGTCTATACCACTTTAAGATAACTTAGGTCCTCTAATTTTGGAGAAGATGGCGATTTCCATGGGGTTTTTTGGCAGTGAAATCTGTCCTACATCTTCCAGTGATTTAGGTGTTTATTAAAATGCACATCAAGGACTGGTGTTATCTGATTACTGGACACTTGGTTCCTTGAATACCATTTAAATAGGGAGAATCAAAATATGAACATTTGTTTAGGAAAAACTAAGGGTGTTTAATTAAAAAAAAAAGGGCAAAATCCAAGAAATGTGTTGTGTCAGATGAATACTTTATGAAATGCTCAAGACTAGGTATAAGAAGGGAGAATGCAAATGTGAGAGGGCAGACAGACAATAGTAACAAAAGTGACACTTCTATTTTGAGCATATTTAAGCCTTGTTCATATTTTTAACTAAAGGATCTATATATCAGGAGGGACTACCAAGTGGTTTTGTGGTGTTTCAATGCACAAATAAGCATGACTTTGCTCCTTCATTTCTTAATTTGGGCTAATCAATCGCCTTCTGTCAAAACTGATTGCAATTGAAAAGTGAAATTTTGACTAAAGGAACAATTTCATGCCTATTGTCTTCTGTCCTTGGAAATGTTCAGAATGGAACAACAATGTTTAATGGAACAACTAAAGTGATGAAAATTGGCTTCATCTCCCAAGGATATATTCCACTACATTTTATCTTGTTACTGAGGAATGCATATTGAGAGATGTAATTGAGCTTAGAGGGGCATATGAATCACAGAATCCATTCTGAATAAATATTATTATTTTACTTATGGGTTTGTTTTAGTTTGATTTAGTTTTTATTAGTTTTTATTTTCACTCAGCTTTCCTAAACAATAAGCTCATTCTCTGTGGTCAGAATGCAAATTCAGTGTTAAAAAAAAGGCAGATATTTTGGAAACGTTTATACTTCAAACATATAAAATTACTTCTAGTCATCTATCTGAAATAACACAACATAGAAAGCCTTAGGAAGCTAAATTTGTAAATTACCAGCAGTTTGAATCCATAGGCCTTATTTTTCAGGCTCCAAGGCCTCTAATCTTTTACCTTGGCTCCTTTTTTATTCTGTTCTTTTTTTTTTTTTTTTCACAAGTTATTTGAATATATAATCATCTTAATTATTTTTAAGGTCTGGTATTTTTAAAGGCCACTATTTTTTTCTGAAGCTAGGGATTATATCTTAAAAATATGGTTCTAGTAGAAAATCTAGTCGCTGTTTGTGTTGTCATTGCTCATGTGATTACAGCTGGACTTGTGGGCATGTTTAAATGTGATCCTGAACACTTAACATAGTGAATCAGTGGGCTTGGTATATGAGCAGCTGACACAGACAAGCACAATTTTCTGTCAGGCGTATTGACATCAATGTTCTTAATTAATGCAATTTTTAGCAGTGGACAAGTCCATTGGGGATTTTCAACAGTATGAGATCTGTACTCTTAATTCCTAATCACAACTGCATTCTCCCCTGTTTGATGACAGATTGTCAAATGAGCAGGTGCAAAGAAGCAAAAATAGATTATATGCTCTGTGTTTGTAAATGAGTGGATGTGTTTCCTCCTTGTTTTGACTGATGAAAGCTTTATTCCAGGAAAGGTTATTCTCTATTTGTTATTTATACCTTGGATGATCAGCATAGCCTAGAAAATGCTTTTCCAAATGAGCTTTCTCTGCTACCAGAGCCGGTATGAATGAACTGTCAGGCTTTGAAAAAAAAGCAAAAGGGAGAGATAAGTGTCCAGCACAGATGTTCTCATCAGTGTGTATTCAACCAGGAACGACCCCATTCTTCACAAGTACACCCTCACAGGACAGAGATGAAATCATAGGTTTCTGCTCTATGTTTCACACCTCAGTTTAAGCTTGGAATCTGTATGCGACTATGGTCTATGTGTAGATTCAGAAGTTTACACCAACCCATGTCAGCTTTGCTGGAATGAGAAACCTCCTAAAACACACACAAAAAAGTAGGTCCACTGTTTGTGTTATTGTGTAGAAGTAAATTAAAATGTAGGACTCTGAAAACGATTTTTTTTTTTTTCTGAAGCTGAAGAGAGGTTTTTTTATAATTATTCACCATTTCTATAATTGGCCATTTTGGTTTCTTTCTGAACTCTAAGTGTTCAGTCAATGACTGCAGCAAAAACACTTAATTTTGAAACTCAATAATACCACAGAATTTAAAAACATTTTTGATACTGTAGTAGATTTACATTTTATGGGTTTTATGAGAGGAAACTGCTACTTTTTTTATAGACCAAAAAAGCAAATTTGTTCAAGGTGTTGCCAGCTTATTTTGCAGCCCTTTCGAGCTTGCCTGGGCAAAACATATCTTCTCTTTTCAGCTTCAAGCAATAATTGTCAAAAGCTGTGCTACAGTTAAACTTCCTCATCAGTCATTTCTGCTGTTTCTTTTCATCTCTGGGTCATCTCTTTCTTCAACCTGTTCACTCTTATTTTTTTCATAGTCTACTATGTCCAGTATTTTCAACACTAGTGGCCAGGATTCTTTCCAATACCAGGCAGAACTGGAAGGGTTTGGGGCAGCTGCAGGACTGCCAAAGGATGGCAATGGCCCCCACTGTATGACAGAACATGGTGCCTTGCTCAAACACAGCAAAGGGCAGCAGCTACCAGGGGAGGTGACAGAGGGTGATGCAAACCAAAGGAAATAAAGCCAGAGACATGTTCTTGGAAAGATGTCTCTCGGGGACTGGTAGCCCTATGCAGCCCATGCCAGGGCAGGGACAGCCCTGATACCTGCTACCCTGATACCTACCTCCTGTAGCATTATTTTATTTATTTTTGCTTGCAAAGTTTTGAATTCTAGATCACTCTGGCAGACATGAACTCTGAAATGTCCTTTCCATTAACTGCTTTGTAAGTTGCCTACTAACCATAGTTCCCATCTTACATCACAATCATTTTTAAAAGAGGTGGGAACAGTGCACTTTACACATGGCAGAAGAGCATTGATATAATGAGATCAGTCTTTGCAGAATGTTGTGAAGCATTTTTTTAGTATAAATTTTAACTTAAGCATAAGAAAAGAAGGAAATAAACCCATGCATTTATGTATCTCCTAATATAAATCTCATTCAAACTTAGCCATTTTTGGAGTGGTCAAGATGTCTTAGATTTCCTTAAGCCTTCTGCTAAGCAGTGGAGCATTGCTGTTGCCTCACTAGTCCTCTGTTAACTTTGTATGAGTAGCAAATCTGGTATTTAATACCAAAACCAGTCCCTGCAAATACAGGACATTAACTGTATATGCTTCTTATAGATAATGGAAGGTTTCCAATTAATTAACTTATGTCTCCATCATGACATTTTAGGGTTTATTCCCCTCCCATTCTCCTATGGCACTTTCTTGGTCAGATCTAGCATCAATTCACAGCATTCTTTTACTCCTCCATCATTCACTCTCAAAACTTACAAGTAGCAAGAGACATGCATGCTTTTCTCCAGAGTGGAAGGAATAAAAGCAACACGTCTTTTTTGGAAAAGAAGGATGTTTGCTTGAGGTCCTTACCTCAGCTTCATATTTTGACTATAATAACTTCTTTTTTCTCAAGATATATTTTCACTCATATGTGTTCAGTGAGTCAGTTCAAAGGATTGTTGTGTCATTGAGGTGCAAGAGCATATATGAAGAGGAACAAGCTCCAAATTCCTGTTACTGCTGCTAGACACCCTGTATCATGGGGCTGCCACCTTGTTGTATAATTGTTTTCTTTTAACTGCTGTTCATCTCTACGTGCAATAGCAGAACAAAGTGTCTGAAGAAAAGCTATAGAAAATAGTAGTTCTGTTTAGAGGTATTGTAGTTCAAGTGTAGTTTGATGAAAATATGAAATCTCAGATATTTGATCTTGTGCTGTATCATATAGCCACTCTTGAAGGACCCTTCTGTGTTCTGCTTTTGGCTTTATCTAGAGTATCAGTTGTTCAGATGCTCACTTTCAAGTCAGGTGCTTGAGGTGGTGTTTCCCTTTCTGGTTTGTCACCTCAAACAGCTGAAGACTCATGTTGTGAAGACACTGTTTTTCCAGCAGGAACACTCTGGCACTCTGGAATTTCCATTTATGTCCAGCTGGCTGCCTTACCAGCTGTAGTTTGATAGTTACTGCAATTAATTTACACATAAAATAAAAGCTTCACTGTGCACTGCTGGGACAATTTACACCTAGCTGGCAGAACAATCACCTTTGTAATTACAATGCTATTCCCACACTGCCATGTCTGACCTTGCTGATAAATCTGAGTCAGACAAGTGCACAGTAACCTCTAAATCACAAGCTGTCACCATTCTCAAACTGAAATCAGAATTGAAACCTTCATTTATTTGGAAAGGAAAATTCTTCTTTTTAATTACTCAAATGTAGCTTTTGGTCAGAGAGAAAATAATAAAATGGTGAAAATTCAAAGAGACCTTCAAAGACATTTTCCTGTGAAAAAAACGCATTATTTTGTTGTCTCCTAAGTATAAGTATTGGTTTAGCCAATGACAGGTTTATAACTAATGGCTTGAGCCTGAATGCAGATGGACATGCCTATAAACTACCATCTACATGCTCATATTTAAAACAGTTTAACTTGCTTTTCTGAGGTGTGTATCTCCTGGATTTGGAAGGGAAAAGTGCTGGATGTGATCACCTGGTGTCCTATAATATAGTTAGCTCAGATTCAAAAGGAAATTTCTGTGCCCTGACAGAAACCTTGGAGGCATAAATTGTTCCAGTATCAATTTGACAGGGCTGAAAAAGGAGTTAAGTCTAACCAACTAGACCTAGATTTTCTTAGGTTCCAGGCTCTTTGAGAAAAAAGTCCTTCCAATAGTTATTTCAGTGTTACATAGCAGATGATCTGACCTTCACAGGGGTTTCTAGATCACTTATAAGACTTTAAAAGTAAAGAAATCACTATATAAAGATGCACAATTCTACTCTCAGAATCAAAAGTCTGGAAAAGTGCTTGCCTGGATTTTATATACTGGGAGTCATTGCTTTGTTATGTAGAATCTTTAATAGCTGACTTCAAAACTAAAGATCTGAACTGATGCAAATTATGAACAGAGTGGAAAAACTACCCAAAAATGCACAAAAAGACTACAAAAATCTTGCATTCGCTAAAGCATGATAATTTAAAATAACATTAAGCATTCAACATGTTTCTGTTGGGAAATTATCCCAATTTATCTCAATACACTTCTGAAATAAATTTTACTTTTAAAATCATAAAGTATGAGGAAGGAGACTACTTTTGTTATAAGACCACAATATTCTGAGAATGCTACAAGACAAAAAATGTCTGCTTTTAATTTTCGACCCACTTTTCATTTCAAGTGTAGTATCATAATTATAAAATGACTTCACAGCAAATTTAACTGTGAAGTCAAATTTAAATTATCTGTCGTGGTTTAGCTCTGGCCAAACGCCAAAGCCCCATGAAAGCCGCTCCCCCCCCTCTGCTACAGCCAGACAGGGGAACGGAATTGTTACCAGGCTGAGATACGGGTACTAAGAGAGAAGAAAACCCTCTAATTAAAGCAGGCTAAAACAGGCTCAAATCTTAAAGAGATAAAGTGAATTTATTATAGAGTTAAAGGAGCAAGCAAAACCATTTCTCCTAAAACACTCTCTTCCCCACC